>WNYA01002074.1:0-50006 GCA_019512145.1 Engystomops pustulosus
GCCCGTCACACTTTTGTGTATTTTGTCGGCAATTTTAGGCGCAATTTTGCGCACAATAGGACCAGAGAAAAACTTGGTCAGAGAATCAAAATTAAAGGTACACTGTCATCAGGTTGGTGTCCCTAGTTCCGTCACACTTAATGACCATGTTGAGCAGCTCCAAGATCCCATCCCAGCCTTTATCTAGTTATTTCATACATATTCATTGTAAATCATCTATTCTTTAAATTCATGAAATGAGGCTGGTCACATGTAGGCAGTGATGCACCTGTTACCCCTCCCCCTCGCCTCCCACCTGCTTCATGTCTGTGTGTAATGTATGTAAAGCATGGCTATGTGTTGCTGCATCTTCTGACATGCGCATCCTCCTAATATACAGTTAGAGACACAGACAACATCAGCTACCATGAATCTGACATGTTCTGCTGTAACATTGCTGCCTGGATCTCGTTCTCTCCTATACCACACACAACCAGTCTGCGAGTGGGGCGTGGCCCCATCCCCAGGAAGCACATCATTATACAGCCTCACATCATAGACAGGCTGTCATCAAGCACTGGGGGTGTGCTGTGCCTCCACATCATGAATATAGTGGACAGCTCGAATATGCTAGGCTCATTGGACTTTCCACAGGTCATTTGCATACAGCTTAGGACCTCATTGCTTAGGTTTAACAGGCATGTAGAGGGACAATAGGATAGAGGCACTGCCTCTAATGGCATTGTTATGAAAATATCTTTAGTTTGGGGGGATTTTTGCATACTGGTTCTCTGTACAGGCGCATCCTGTAAATTTTGGCGGCACATCTCATTGATGTCCTCTTTCTTATGCACCATTCATACAGACGGATAATGTGGAAAGTTGGGCCACGCCCACTTGCGCCAAAAAAAGACAGAGGAGTCGGGATAGTCGGAAATATCTGTTCTTTCTGGCGCAAACTCACTATAAATGATCCGCTACAATTCTGCGCCCAAAATAAAAAACCCCGAAAGATCCCGGCCTTTTTTTAGGCGCAGATACGATAATACACGTCCCCCATTGTGTCACGAAAAAACTATCTCAAAATCACCCGGATATATTAAAGTGTCAGATTTCAAAAAAAGGGCTTTATCAGGAAGGTGCAAAATGGCCAAGTCATTAAGGGGTTAATATACTGAGTCTGGACCGTGAACTTGGTTCTGATGCATTTATATACTGGCTTTTTTTTCTACTGTATTTGTGATTTGAGACCAGTTCTGGTGCTGTTATCCTTCTAAATTCTAATCCCGGTTCTTTGTGCTTGTTTTATGTATATAAATGGCCACATTTACAGTCTTTTGTGCGCCTAAGTGTAGTATTTTGTCGCCTAAATTCTGGCGCACTGTTTGTGCCAGATTATCACAAGCTACAACCATCTGTGATCAGGTAATTTCCTGCTCTTATTAATTCACTTTACTTTATCACAGTTTAGGCGCAATGTTTAGATTCAGCTCTTACTTGATCCTGCTACACGCTCCTCTCTGCTTCTCCCACACCCGAGAATGACCTCACAGCAGCACCCAGGTGTGTGACACCCAGCACCCAGTGACCTCCTCAGCAGCACCCAGGTTGTGAACACCCTGCACCCAGTGGACCTCACAGCACCCAGGTGTGTGGACACCCTGCACCCAGTGACCTCAGGCAGGGGCTTCTTCCTGGGGGGGATCCCCCAGTGCTGATCTCCTGCTGCCCCGCTGTATCGCACAGTATTCCCCTCATACCACCTGGTGATACTTGTTGCAATAATTACATGGGGGACACTTGTCGGTAGTATCTGCAACATTCTGCAAAGTTTCTCTCTCTCTTGCCTTGAGCTGAAGAATTTGCAGCAGTTTTGTAAATAGAAGGTGATGAACGGTACATAATTCTGCAGCTCCGGGCTGTTAATGTATCTAATATCTATGATATGTACTAGTTCTGCAGAGTCTCTATTCTGTATTATCGTACGAGTGTCTGCATGTACTAATGTCTTATTATCTGTACTAGTTGTCTTGCAGTGTAGTAATGTCTGTATTATCTGTACTAGTGTCTGCAGTGTTGTAATGTCTTTTATTATCTGTACTAGTGTCTGCATGTATGTAATGTTCTGTCTATCTGTACTAGTGTCTGCAGTGGTATGTAATGTCTGTATTATCGGTACTAGTGTCTGCAGTGTATGTAATGTCTTATTATCTGTACTAGTGTACTCAGTGTACTAATGTTCTGTATTATCGGTACTGTGTCTTCAGTGTATGTAATGTGTGTATTCTCTGTACTAGTGTCTTGCAGTGTATTAATGTCGTATTATCTTACTAGTGTCTCAGTGTCTTAATGTCTGTATATCTGTACTAGTGTCCCTGCAGTGTATGTAGTGTCTGTATTACTGTACTATGTCGTGTAGTGTATTAAATGTCTGATTATCTGTACTAGTGTCTGTCATAGTATTAATTCTGTATATCTGTACTAGGTGTCTGCATTGTTGTATGTCTGTATTCTCTGTACTAGTGTCTGCATGTATGTAATGTCTTTATTATCTGTACTAAGTGTCTGCATGTCTGTAATGTCTGTTATTATTCTGTACTAGTGTCTCAGTGTATTAATGTCTGTATTATCGTATCGAGTGGTCTGCAGTGTATGTAATGTCTGTAATTATCTGTCTATTGTCCTGCAGTTATGTAATGTTCTTGTATTATCTGTACTAGTGTCGCATGTATGTAGTGTGTCTATTAATATGTACTAGTGTCTGTCGGTGTATGTAATGTCTGTATTATCTGTACTAGTGTCTGCGGTTATGTAATGTGTCTATTATCTTTACTAGTGTCTGTAGTGATGTATGTGTCTATTATCTGTTCTAGTGTCTGCAGGTCTGGCCTGAGCTTTGCTGCTAGAATGAGCTGTTCTGGCAAAGGGGCTCAGTGCTACTTCTCAGTTAAATGCCACCTTCGGTCTTGAGTTTTTTTGCGCCCGGTTTTTGCGCCGAAATGAAAAAGTTGCAATAATGAATATCATTAGGCCGCAGCAAAACATTGGATTGGTTAACATGGATGAGTGAAAGCTGGTTAGTTTTTTTCTGCGCGGCTATTTGGCATTTAGTCGCAAAATGGCGCCAAACGTGGCGTCTGCAGGTTCTTGTGCTGTATTTATTTTATATAAAGCTCTTCCAGTTGAGAAGCCCCCAGCATTGCTGTCCAGAGCCCCCTAAAAAAACAAAAAAAACAAAAAAAAAAAACTACCCTGAACCTACACCTGACCCTTCCCAGGTTACTACTAAATACTGCACCTGTGGGATTACAATGTATACAGGATAATTCCACGCTACCAGCGTCTGCTACATCTGTAGTTACAGACTCTGCCTACATCGGGCAGCTCCCCCCATAACATACAGATCCTGTGCAATAACTAATCAGGGAGATCTTACCTTGCTGTAGGGATCTTCACCAGCCGTATCCCCAGATGTGATGGGAGCCTCTTATATAGTCCTGGTGACCTCAGCCCACACAATATGATTGGGGGGAAATGTCAATTGAGCTGCTCAGACTATGTACAGACAATTTTCAAAGTGCAATTACGGGGGGAAAGCGCCATCACGGCTTCATCTTCCTAGCATCCAATCAGAGCTTAGCTTGTATTTGTCACTGATCATTAATATGATATCTAAGCTTTGGATTGGTTCTTATAAGAAACGACTATAAGACTCTTATGTGTGAGGTAATATGATAGATGGATGATGTCTTAGGTATTTATCTATTAGGAGGTTTATTACCCCTGTGAGTTACCGATCCCCCTGAATAGGGAGCGTCGCCCGACCTCAATCCCCCTACATACAGGACTCTTAGCCCTTATATACAGATCATCAGGATCCGGCGTGATGGGGTTAAGTCTTCACCTTCCTAATTCATTAATAGACTTCTATATATAAGAACTAAACCCCCAGTGCTGATCTCCTGCTGCACCCCTGTAATTCTGCACAGTATTCCCCTCAGACACACTGGTGATACTGTGCAGAATTACATGGGGGACACTTGTCTGTAGTATCTGCAACATTCTGCAAAGTTCTCTTCTCTCTTGTTCTGAGCTCAGGAGTTTGCAGAATGTTTTGTAAATACTCATCCTCATAGACTGCAAGCTCTTGTGTCACCCCCTCATCCTCATAGACTGTAAGCTCTTGTGTCACTCCCTCATCCTCAGACTGTAAGCTCTTGTGTCACTCCCTCATCCTCAGACTGTAAGCTCTTGTGTCACCCCCTCATCCTCATAGACTGTAAGGACTGCTCAAATAATAAACACGTACTAACCCGGAGCCGGACTGGCCCCTTTAATACCGCATACCCCAAATATAAATAACCACACAGAAACCATTGCTTAACCATTCTCAATAGTGGGTTGACTCGGGGTCGGCCACAGCTTTATTGAAACCATTGATAATTTAACCATTTCTTTGTTTGAATATATACACACTTTTAACCATTCCACTTTACATAACACCAGATAACACCCTGTATGCCTGCCATATGTAAGGGCATGTAGGGCAGTGTTACCCCTAAAAAACCGCCCGCTGTGACAAAAAATACACGAAAACGATATATAAAGGGAGGGAGGGAGGGAAAACCGATGAAAAAGAGGCTGAGTCTCTGCTACTCAGTATTTGAGCATGTGCTCACCTCCTGTACCGCCCACGTTACTAGCCATGCCCCCAGCACATCCCTCTGATGAATAAAGATGAGAGGGTAGAGCAACCTCCAATTAAAGGGGCCACACATCTTTTATTGTGTTCAGACTGCTAGCCACCTTTGAGCAGTCATTAGCCCAACGGCTATGCGCCTAGGGGCTATCAAGACTGCTCAAATAATAAACACGTACTAACCCGGAGCCGGACTGGCCCCTTTAATACCGCATACCCCAAATATAAATAACCACACAGAAACCATTGCTTAACCATTCTCAATAGTGGGTTGACTCGGGGTCGGCCACAGCTTTATTGAAACCATTGATAATTTAACCATTTCTTTGTTTGAATATATACAAACTTTTAACCATTCCACTTTACATAACACCAGATAACACCCTGTATGCCTGCCATATGTAAGGGCATGTAGGGCAGTGTTACCCCTTAAAAACCCCCACGGAGGAGGTCATGTATCCACAACTACATGACCCTCCGACCCCCAGCCAACCAAAAACCACACCATATCCATATCCGTCCAAAGATGGACGCCAACAGGTAACAGCAAACCATCACTGGTGCCCACCAGCTGATGTGATACACCACTTTTCCTCTGGCGCAAACAAATTGCGACACCCAGGTATGGTCACATCCACTATTGCTGCATCGCTAGCCTCGTACCATACTGCCCTTATGATTATGTCCTACCACGCCAACTCGGGGTAGCAGAAGAAAGACGGAAATCGCTCCAGGTCGGACTGGATTAGTGTAATCTGTCACCTAAGGTGAATGTAGCAGATGACGACGCCCCTTAAATGACGACTACTGAATAATGGCCGATTATCGTAAGCTCAAGCTGTTTTTTGCAAGCAGTGCAGGACCCGGAGACCTCACCCACAGATGTTGGTACCATAGAAGCCCAAAGTTCCACCACCCAGACGGATATTCACGCGCTGATCTGCCCAATAGACACACAAGTGTCCTAGCAATCACATGCTGGAGTGAAAACCTGAAAAAGAGAATGCATTAGCAAAGAAGCAAAATTAAAGTATAACCTGCAAAACAATTAGAATGCCAGCACCTTATCCATCCCACCTCTGAAACTAAAAAGACCTTACACACTAGCTGTAAGTGTAGCGCCAATTTTAAGAGAGTGAACTATATTCCTTAGAAGGAGTCCAAATTCACTAAAACCCTTAATAAAACAGCAGCAAATTGTAAACAACTCGCAGGAAACTGATTTGCAGGAGCAAAACCCACGCACACAAACTTTGAAATACAAGGAAACCTCAATTACATGACAAGTCTCACCCCAAAAAAATGCCATGAGGCCAGCCCAATACCCTTATCAAGTTATTTGACACAATGACATCTACATAAAGCCAGGGCCAGGAACAGGCATCAGCCCCTACAACACATCTGTCGGCTATGATCAACAAAAACAGCTCTAAAAACCTCAATGGCGCTAATGATCCAAACCCTTTGATACAGGGAGATTGCACCCATTGTGGACATGGAGCCCCTACTAGCAAAAAACCCACCCATCGTCATAACCTGACATACTGAAACCAGAAGGCCCAGGACTGACCACGCTGCTAAAGCGACTCGCACAACCAGGACAACAAGACAGCAGGCAAAATACCGTCCCCAAAATAAATTTTCAATACGACTAAAATAGGATTCAGCTGAAGAGGGGACAACCTAAAGACAGTGAAGGAAAGGAAAGAAAATAAGCAGGTAACTTCAATGAGGAGAGTCACAAGGACCAACAGAAAATTATGAGAGTAACCAGTAACCAGAGAAGAGGACCCCTATCCCACCAGATCCACACCAAAAATATACTAAAACCACTTAACAATGAAATGAAGCCACCCACCGGTAAACACGATCTAATAAGACATCATCCAGCTGGCGACCCAATTATTGGACACTTCAGGAACAGATAATAAGTATAAGACAGATTCAGCGTCCGATTTGCCATAAGGGCCCCAGACTCGCCTTGTAAACCCACTCACTCTAACAAGGGAGACATAAGACACCAATACCAGATCCTTCATAATGCTTTTAGGACCCGCACCGGTGAGGGTTTGTGGCTCAACCTGAACTGCTCTACAAATCCTGAGAGCAACCTTCAGAAATTATGAAAAAAACTGAGAAATACACAAGGAACAAATGAGTCTAAGAGAAACCTGCCCTATGTATGAATTACTCTGCTTTTTTGGGTAACCCACTCTGAGGGCAGGAAGGGGCAGCCACAGGACAAGGACACTGGATGGTGCAATTATTGCCCCAACAGTTGGACTATACACGCCAGACTTACAGGCACCATAAATTAGACAGTGGCCGCTGTACAGCATGGAGCAGACCTCCGCACTGCCACCTGAGAAACCCCAAGGTGGAAAAGCAAAAGGAAGATGCCCAACCAAGGGCATAGTGGTAATCGTGGCCCAAAGCCACACATTAGTAACCTCATAATACAGAATAATTTACTTCAATTATGTGATCTCATTAATGAATGGCTGGTCCATTGTACCAGTGCTGCCACCTCCTGTGTCCTACTCCTCATGGATTGTAAGCTCTTGTGACTATTGTACCAGCCCCATCATGAACTGCATCACCCCTTCTCCTCATAGACTAAGTTCTTGGGGGGGCAAGCCCTCACTCATTGTATTACGTGGCTATGATATGTCACTGTTATGTCTTATTTTATTTGTAAGGCTGCTAAATGAAGGGTAGAAAATACAATCTATGAAGTGTATTAGAAAGACTAAGCTCTTGTGCGCAGGGTCCTTATTCCTATTGGTCCTTCTGACCCTGCAACGTCTTATTTTGTCCGCATAGGTAGGTAATGATCTGTAAGACGCTGTGGAATATGACAATGCGCTCTATAAATACGTATTATTAAGAACTTGTATATAGGCGCCATGAGTTATACAGCGCTATGGAATATGATGGAACATATAAATACAGATTTATTATTAGTACTATTGTCCCAACCAACACCAGGACTTTCACCTCCTCCTAAATCACATCTCAGCCAGTCACATCCCCGTATGAGGGGGAGAAACTGATCAGGACATTTTGTGTAATATCGCAACCAAAATCTGGTAAAACTTGAATATAATTATGGCCATAATTTTGAGTGTTTTGATTTAATTAATGACACTGCACTCAGAATGGCGCCGCTTGTAAGCAATCACCAAATCCACAGACAACAAGGACCAAATGTCCAAGTGCTGGTTCTGTAGGATCTAGACCTGGTGTCATCAGTCAGGTTAGCGCTGAGAGGAGAAACATCACAGAAATAAGTATCACTAACGCTAGGACTGCTAGGGGTGATAATAGATGTGACGATAATATATGTGACGCTTCAGCAAACAACCTCTCTTTTGAAAGCGTTCGCCCAAATGCCATCCCCAAAGGTGAACTACAAGACACAAAATTGCAGATAACCCTCTTCTCTCTGATTCCCAATTCAGCTAATTGATACAGATTTCGCATCCTTTTAAATAATAATAATAATTCTTTATTTATATAGCACACACAGATTATGCAGCGCTGCACAGAGCTTGCCAGATCAGTCCCTGTCCCCAATGGCGCTCACAATCTAATCAACCTACCAGTATGTTTTGGAGTGTGGTAGAAAACCGGAGGACCTGGAGGAAACCCACACAAACATGGAGAGAACATACAAACTCTTTGCAGATGTTGACCCTGGGATCTGTAGTGCAGTGGCCAAAAAGGAGAACTTCAGGCGCATTTCTCATTCACTTCTATGAGAGCCCCAAAATGTTGGAGCATTTGCATAATTTAAGGCATCCTCAAACCTGCAGCCCTTTGTTGTGAAAGACATTTTAAAATTTGAAGGGTTTTTTTGGCACACATTTTGACAAGCATTCTGTCTTAGGGCTCTTTTACTTTGGCGGTGTTTTTACGTGCCTGGTTCAGTGATTTCCACGGATGCCTTGCAAAGCCATTGATTTCTAGTGTTTTCATGGTGGTTTGTAGACTGCTCAAATAATAAACACTTACTAACCCGGAGCCGGACTGGCCCCTTTAACACCGCATACCCCAAATATAAATAACCACACAGAAACCATTGCTTAACCATTCTCAATTGTGGGGTGACTCGGGGTCGGCCACAGCTTTATTGAAACCATTGATAATTTAACCATTTCTTTGTTTGAATATATAGACACTTTTAACCATTCCACTTTACATAATACCAGATAACACCCTGTATGCCTGCCATATGTAAGGGCATGTAGGGCAGTGTTACCCTTAAAAACCGCCACGGAGGAGGTCATGTATCCACAACTACATGACCCTCCGACCCCCAGCCAACCAAAAACCACACCATCTCCATTCCAACCTGGTGTCCGACAGATGGACGCCAACAGGTAACAGCAAACAATCACTGGTGCCCACCAGCTGATGTGATACACCACTCTTCCTCTGGCGCAAACAAATTGCGACACCCGGGTATTGTCACATCCACTATTGCTGCATCTCTAGCCCCGTACCATACAGCCCTCAGGATTATGTCCTACCACGCCAACTCCCAGTAGCAGAAGAAAAACTTGAATCGCTCCAGGTCGGACTGGATTAGTGTAATCTGTCACCTAAGTCGAATGTAGCAGATGACGACGCCCCCTAAATGACGACTACTGAATAATGGCCGATTATCGTAACCTCAAGCTGTTTTTTGCAAGCAGTGCAGGCCCAGGAGACCTCACCCACAGATGTTGGTACCATAGAAGCCCAAGGTTCCACCACCCAGATGGATATTCACGTGCTGATCTGCCCAGACACACAAGTGTCCTAGCATTCACATGCTTGAGTAAAAACCTGAAAAACATAATGCATTAGCAAAGAAGCAAAATTAAAGTGATATAACCTGAAAAACAATTAGAACGCCAGCACCTTATCCTTCCCACCCCTGAAACTAAAAAAACCTTACACACTAGCTGTAAGTGCAGCGCCAATTTTAAGAGGGTTCCTTAGAAGGAGTCCAATTGCACTAAAAATCCTTCATAAAACCGAAGCAAATTGTAAACAACTCGCAGGAAACTGATTTGCAGGAGCAAAACCAAGTCCCACGGACACAAACTTTGAAATACAAGGAAACCTCAATTACATGACAAGTCTCACCCCAAAAAAGGCCATAATGCCAGCCCAATACCCTTATTAAGTTATTTGACACAATGACATTTACATAATGCCAGGGCCAGGAACAGGCATCAGCCCCTACAACACATCTGTCGGCTTTGATCAACAAAAACAGCTCTAAAAACCTCAATGGCGCTAATGATCCAAACCCTTTGATGCAGGGGGGAGTACACCCATTGCGGACATGGAGCACCTACTAGCAGATGAAGCCGCTCACCGGTAAACACAATCTAATAAGACATCATCCAGCTGGCAACCCAATCATTGGACACACTTCAGGAACAGGTAATAAGTATAAGACAGATTCAGCGTTCGATTTGCCATAAGGGTCCAGGACACGTCTTGAAAACCCCCTCAAGGGAGACATAAGATACCAATACCAGATCCTTCATAATGCTTATAGGACCTGCACAGGTGAGGGATGGTGGATCAACCTGAACTGCTCTACAAATCCCGAGAGCAACCTTCAAAAATTCTGAAGAAACTGAGAAATACACGAGAAACAAATGAGTCTAAGAGAAAACTGCCCTATGTATGAAATACTCTGCTTTTTTGGGTACCTCACTCTGAGGGCAGGAAGGGGCAGCCACGGGACAAGGACACTGGATGGTGCAATGATTGCCCCAACAGTTGGACTATACACGACAGACTTACAGGCACCGTAAATAGATAGTGGCCGCTGTACAGCATGAAGCAGACCTGCGCACTGCCCCCCGAGAAACCCCAAGGTGGAAAAGCAAAAGGAAGATGCCCCAACTAAGGGCATAGTGGTAATCGTGGCCAAAAGCCACACATCAGTCACCTCATAATCCAGAATAATTTACTTCAATTATGTGATCTCATTAATGAATGGCTGGTCCATTGTACCAGTGCTGCCACCTCCTGTGTAGCAATGAAAACGTCGCCTCATTTCGCAAAAAATGACCCCTCACACATCTCCGTGCGCCAAAGTATGAAAAAGTTATTAGCGTCAGAAGATGGCAAAAAATTTTTTTTCTTTTTTGTACACATTCGTTTAATTTTTGAAAATGTATTAAAACACAATAAAACCTATATAAATTTGGTATCACCGCGATCGCACCGAACCAAAGAATAAAGTAGGCGTGTTATTTGGAGCGAAGAGTGAAAGTCGTAAAAACTGAGCCCACAAGAACGTGACGCACGTGCGGTTTTTTTTCAATTTTTCCACATTTGGAATTTTTTTTCAGCTTCGCAGTACACGGCATGTTAAAATAAATAACATTACGGGAAAGTAAAATTTGTTACGCACAAAATAAGCCCTCACACAGGTCTGTACACGTAAAAATGAAAAAGTTATGGATTTTTGAAGTTGGAGAGCGAGAAATGAGCCGGAAAACCCTCCGTCCTTAAGGGGTTAAGGTGTATGAGAGTAGTGCCAGCACCGCGTCTACCCTATCGTGCATTGATAATTTAACCATTTCTTAGTTTGAATAAACAGACACATAACAGCAGATAACACCCTGTATGCCGCCATATGTAAGGGACATGTAGGGCAGTGTTACCCCTAAATAAACCGCCACGGAGGAGGTCATGTATCCACAACTACATGACACTCCGACCCCCAGCCAACCAAAAACCACACCATCTCCATTCCAACCTGGTGTCCGAAAGATGGACGCCAACAGGTAACAGCAAACAATCCCTGGTGCCCACCAGCTGATGTGATGCCACTCTTCCTCTGGCGCAAACACATGGCGACACCCGGGTATTGTCACATCCACTATTGCTGCATCACTAGCCCCGTACCATACTGCCCTCAGGATTATGTCCTACCACGCCAACTCCGGGTAGCAGAAGAAAGACGGGAATCGCTCCAGGCCGGGCTGGATTAGTGTAATCTGTCGCCTAATGTAGCAGATGACGACGCCCCTTAAAGGGGTATTTCAGGAATCAGCATAATTCATATACAAATGGGCACTCAAAATATAAGATAATGTGTAATTAGTTGTTATTTAAAATTTTGCTTCTCTTAGCAGAAGAATTAAAATGCTACTGGCCCTTTAATCAGTCCGTGGTGGATCAGACACAGGACAGAAGATGGCCGCTGGTCACATGTCCACATCACATGTCCTGCAGCTGCCTGGGCAGGTCATGTGATCACCACTATGTTTGGTTGCAGTGCATCCAGTATGGCCAGTGTTTTGGTGATGACAGTTACACATCATTACTATGGTAACAGAGCAAGAAAACCTGTTACATCATCACTGGGAGCAGCGCATATGAGGGAGGAGGAGTTACTGAGAACTAAAGGATCTTGGGACTTGTAGTTTCCAGTGGCGGCCATCTTAGTGATAACTCCACCTACTTTAGAGAGGCCATAAATTTTGTAAATCATAAAATCAAACTATTTAAGCTCCGTTTTGTGACTAATGACATTGAGTAATGTTGTACTCATTTATTTATAACATCATGGGTTTTTGTGTCAGACGTTCATATTCCCGGAATACCCCTTTAAGTGACGACTACTGAATAATGGCCGATTATCATAGCCTCAAGCTGTTTTTTGCAAGCAGTGCAGGACCCGGAGACCTCACCCACAGATGTTGGTACCATAGAAGCCCAAGGTCCCAGCACCCAGACGGATATTCACGCGCTGATCTGCCCAATAGTCACACAAGTGTCCTCGTACTCACATGCTGGAGTGACAACCTGAAAAAGATAATGATTAGCAAAGAAGCAAAAATAAAGTGATAAAACCTGCAAAACAATTAGAACGCCAGCACCTTATCCATCCCACCCCCAAATCTAAAAAGACCTTAAACACTGGGTGTATGTGCAGCGCCAATCATAAGAGAGAACTACATTCCTCAGAAGGAGCCCAAATTCACTAAAACCTTCATAAAACAGCAACAACTCGCAGGAAACTGAATTGCAGGAGCAAAACCAAGTCCCACACACACAAACTTAGAAATACAAGGAAACCTCAATTACATGACAAGTCTCACCCCCAAAAATGCCATGAGGCCAGCCCAATGCCCTTATCAAGTTACTTGGCACAATGTCATCTACATAAAGCCAGGGCCAGGCACAGGCATCAGCCCCTACGGCACATCTGTCCTCTATGATCCACAAATACAGCTCTAAAACCTCAATGGCGCTAATGATCCAAACCCTTCGATGCAGGGGGGAGTACACCCATTGCGGACATAGAGCCCCCCCCAACAACCCCCCCCCCCCCCCCCATCGTTATAACCTGACATACAGAAACCAGAAGGCCCAAGACTGAACGCGCTGCAAAAGCCACTCAGACACGCACAAACAGGAGAACAAGTCAGCGCAAGGCATTGTAACTGCTCCCCCCTCTCTGAGGCAAAATACCGTCCCCAAAATAAATTTCCAATACGACTAAAATAGGATTCTTTACTGAGGAGAGTCGCAAGGACCAACCAGTAACCAGAGAAGAGGACCCCTATCCCACCAGATCCACACCAAAAAGGAGCTAAAAACCACTTACCAACAAATGAAGCCGGCCACCGGTAAACCCGATCTAATAAGACATCATCCATCTGGCAGCCCAATCATTGGACACTTCAGGAACAGATAATAAGAATAACACAGATTCAGCCTCCGATTTGCCATAAGGGCCCCGGACTCGCCTTGTAAACCCCCTCAACACTCTAACAAGGGAGACATAAGACACCAATACCAGATCCTTCATAATGCTTTTAGGACCCGCACAGGTGATGGATGGTGGAGGGATCAACCTGAACTGCTCTACAAATCCTGAGAGCAACCTTCAAAAATTCTGTAAAAACTGAGAAATACACAAGAAACAAATGAGTCTGTGAGAAACCTGCCCTATGTATGAAATACTCCGCTTATTTGGGTACCCCACTCTGAGGGCAGGAAGGGGCAGCCACCGGACAGGGACACTGGATGGTGCAATGATTGCCCCAACTGTTGGACCATACACAACAGACTTACAGGCACCGAAAATAGACAGTGACCGTACAGCATGAAGCAGACCTGCGCACTGCCCCCTGAGGAACCCCAAGGTGGAAAAGCAAAAGGAAGATGCCCCCAACTAAGGGCATAGTGGTAATCGTGGCCCAAAGCCACACATCAGTCACCTCATAATCCAGAATAATCTACTTCATTATGTGATCTCATTAATGAATGGCTGGTCCATGGTACCAGTGCTGCCACCTCCTGTGTCCTACTCCTCATAGATTGTAAGCTCTTGTGTCCATTGTACCAGTGCTGCCACCTCCTGTGTCCTCCTCCTCATAGATTGTAAGCTCTTGTGTCCATTGTACCAGCACTGTCACCTCCTGTGTCCTACTCCTCATAGATTGTAAGCTCTTGTGACCATTGTACCAGTGCTGCCACCTCCTGCCAACACCAGGACTTTCACCTCCTCCTAAATCACATCTCAGCCAGTCAAATCCCCGTGGGAAGGGGAGAAACTGATCAGGACATTTTCCGTGTAATATCGCAACCAAAAACTGGTAAAACTTTAATATAATTATGGCCATAATTTCGGGTGTTTTGATTTAATTAATGACACTGCATTCAGAATGGCGCTGCTTGTAAACACTCACCAAATCCAGAGACAACAAGGACCAAATGTCCAAGTGCTGGATGTATGGCTGTGTACTGTGGCTGTAGCTCCATGTGTGGCTGTGTACTGTGGCAGTTGCTACATGTATGGCTGTGTACTGTGGCTTTAGCTCCATGTATAGCTGTGTACTGTGGCTGTAGCTCCATGTTTGGCTGTATACTGTGGCTGAAGCTCCATGTATCGTTGTGTACTGTGGCTGTAGCTCCATGTAAGGCTGTGTACTGTGGCAGTAGCTCCATGTATGGCTGTGTACTGTGGCTGTAGCTCCATGTATGGCTGTATACTGTGGCTGTAGCTCCATGTATGGCTGTGTATTTTAGCTGTAGCTCCATGTATGGCTGTGTACTGTGGCTGTATCTCCATGTATGGCTGTGTACTGCTGCTGTAGCTCCATGTGTGGCTGGGTTCTGCTGCTCTAGCTCCATGTATAGCTGTGTGCAATGGCTGTAGCTCCATGTATGGCTGTGTACTGTGGCTGTAGCTCCATGTGTGGCTGTGAACTGTGGCTGAAGCTCTATGTATGGCTGTTTACTGTGGCAGTAGCTCCATGTATGGCTGTATACTGTAGCTGTAGCTCCAGGTATCGCTGTGTACTGTAGCTGTAGGACTGCTCAAATAATAAACACTTACTAACCCGGAGCCGGACTGGCCCCTTTAATACTGCATACCCCAAATATAAATAACCACACAGAAACCATTGCTTAACCATTCTCAATTGTGGGTTGACTCGGGGTCGGCCACAGCTTTATTGAAACCATTGATAATTTAACCATTTCTTTGTTTGAATATATGCACACTTTTAACCATTCCACTTTACATAACACCAGATAACACCCTGTATGCCTGCCATATGTAAGGGCATGTAGGGCAGTGTTACCCCTAAAAAAACGCCACGGAGAAGGTCATGTATCCACAACTACATGACCCTCCGACCCCCAGCCAACCAAAAACCACACCATATCCATTCCAACCTGGTGTCCGAAAGATGGACGCCAACAGTTAACAGCAAACAATCACTGGTGCCCACCAGCTGATGTAATACACCACTCTTCCTCTGGGGCAAACAAATTGCGACACCCAGGTATTGTCACATCCACTATTGCTGCATCGCTATCCTCGTACCATACTGCCCTTATGATTATGTCCTACCACGCCAACTCCCAGTAGCAGAAGAAAAACATAAATCGCTCCAGGTCTGGCTGGATTAGTGTAATTTGTCGCAGATGAATGTAGCAGATGACGACGCCCCTTAAATGACGACTACTGAATAATGACCGATTATCGTAAGCTCAAGCTGTTTTTTGCAAGCAGTGCAGGACCGGGAGACCTCATCCACAGATGTTGGTACCATAGAAGCCCAAAGTTCCACCACCCAGACGGATATTCACGCGCTGATCTGCCCAATAGACACACAAGTGTCCTAGCAATCACATGCTGGAGTGAAAACCTGAAAAAGAGAATGCATTAGCAAAGAAGCAAAATTAAAGTGATATAACCTGCAAAACAATTAGAATGCCAGCACCTTATCCATCCCACCCCTGAAACTAAAAAGACCTTACACACTAGCTGTAAGTGCAGCGCCAATTTTAAGAGGGTTCCTTAGAAGGAGTCCAAATTCACTAAAAACCCTTCATAAAACCGCAGCAAATTGTAAACAACTCGCAGGAAACTGATTTGCAGGAGCAAGTCCCAATCCCACCCACACAAACTTTGAAATACAAGGAAACCTCAATTACATGACAAGTCTCACCCCAAAAAATGCCATAATGCCAGCCCAATACCCTTATTAAGTTATTTGACACAATGACATCTACATAAAGCCAGGGCCAGGAACAGGCATCAGCCCCTACAACACGTCTGACCGCTATGATCAACAAAAACAGCTCTAAAAACTTCAATGGCGCTAATGATCCAAACCCTTCGATGCAGGGAGATTACACCCATTGTGGACATGGAGCCCCTACTAGCAAAAAACCCACCCATCGTCATAACCTGACATACTGAAACCAGAAGACCCAGGACTGACCACGCTGCAAAAGCGACTCAGACTCGCACAAACAGGACAAGACAGCGCAAGGCATTGTAACTGCTAACCCCTCTCTTAGGCAAAATACCGTCCCCAAAATAAATTTCCATACCACTAAAATAGGATTCAGCTGAAGAGGGGACAACCTAAACACAGTGAAGGAAAGGAAAGAAAATAAGCAGGTAACTTCAATGAGGAGAGTCACAAGGACCAACAGAAAATGATGAGAGTAACCAGTAACCAGAGAAGAGGACCCTTATCCCACCAGATCCACACCAAAAAGGTGCTAAAAACCACTTAACAATGAAATGAAGTCGCCCACCGATAAACGCGATCTATTAAGACATCATCCAGCTGGCGATCCAATCATTGGACACTTCAGGAACAGATAATAAGAATAAGACAGATTCAGCGTCCGATTTGCCATAAGGGCCCCGGACTCGCCTTGTAAACCCACTCACTCTAACAAGGGAGACATAAGACACCAATACCAGATCCTTCATAATGCTTCTAGGACCTGCACAGGTGAGGGATGGTGGATCAACCTGAACTGCTCTACAAATCCCGAGAGCAACCTTCAAAAATTATGAAAAACTGAGAAATACACGAGGAACAAAGAAGAAATACTCTGCTTATTTGGGTACTCCACTCTGAGGGCAGGAAGGGGCAGCCACAGGACAAGGACCCTGGATGGTGCAATTATTGCCCCAACAGTTGGACTATACACGCCAGACTTACAGGCACCATAAATTATGGTGGCCGCTGTACAGCATGGGGCAGACCTCCGCACTGCCCCCTGAGAAACCCCAAGGTGGAAAAGCAAAAGGAAGATGCCCCAACTAAGGGCATAGAGGTAATCGTGGCCCAAAGCCACACATTAGTAACCTCATAATCCAGAATTATTTACTTCAATTATGTGATCTCATTAAATTGTACCAGTGCTGTCACCTCCTGTGTCCTACTCCTCATAGATTGTAAGCTCTTGTGACTATTGTACCAGTGCTGCCACCTCCTGTGTCCTACTCCTCATAGAGTGTAAGCTCTTGTGACTATTGTACCAGTGCTGCCAGCTCCTGTGTCCTACTCCTCATAGATTGTAAGCTCTTGTGTCCATTGTACCAGTGCTGCCACCTCCTGTGTCCTACTCCTCATGGATTGTAAGCTCTTGTGACTATTGTACCAGCCCCATCATGATCTGCATCACCCCTTCTCCTCATAGACTAAGTTCTTGGGGGTCAGGCCCTCACTCATTGTATTACGTGGCTACGATATGTCACTTATGTCTTATTTTATTTGTGAGGCTGCTAAATGAAGGGTATAAAACACAACCTATGAAGTGTATTAGAAAGACTGTAAGCTCTTTTGCGCAGGGTCCTTATTCCTATTGGTCCTTCTGACCCTGCAACGTGTTATTTTGTCCGCATAGGTAGGTAACGATCTGTAAGACGCTGTGGAATATGACAATGCGCTCTATAAATACGTATTATTGAGAACTTGTATATAGGCGCCATGAGTTGTACAGCGCTATGGAATATGGTGGCGATATATATAACTACAGATTTATTATTAGTACTATTGTCCCAACCAACACCAGGACTTTCACCTCCACCAAATCACATCTCAGCCAGTCACATCCCCGTGGGAAGGGGAGAAACTGATCAGGACATTTTCCGTGTAATATCGCAACCAAAATCTGGTAAAACTTGAATTAAGTAATGACACTGCACTCCAGAGACAACAAGGACCAAATGTCCAAGTGCTGGTTCTGTAGGATCTGGACCTGGTGTCATCAGTCAGGTGAGCGCTGAGAGGAGAAACATCACAGAAATAAGTATCACTAATACTAGGACTGCTAGGGGTGATAATAGATGTGACCATAATAGATGTTCAGCAAACTACCGCTCATACCTACGAACGCCATCCCCAAAGGTGAACTACAAGACACAAAATTGCAGATTAAGGCAAAGACCCCCAATCCTGCAGCAGAGGACGTCACCCACAGGTGCAGGAGCTACTGGTGCTCTGATCACAGCCGTGTGGACCACGAGAGGCGCTGAAGGTATCGGAACGCCGCTTGACGACCTAGAGGAGCCGCTGCGAGATCGGCGGCTATGGAGGCTGAGGGAACGACCGTGGAATGGAGTGCTGCCATCGGATTTTAAAGACCTAGATATGGAAGAGCTGCGCCAATCCCCAGACTGGCATCGCCAGTAGGAGTGGGTTGCAGTGCACTTCCAGGAAAACGCGGGAGGATATAATCGAGTCCCAGGTCATGGGATTGTAAAGACCTGGCGACCTGGATGTGGAAGAGCTGCGCCAATCCCCAGACTGGCATTGCCAGTGGGAATGGGTTGCAGTACACATCCTAAAATCGCAAGAGTATATAACAGTGCCCCACATCACCAGTTAGCATGGTGCGCCCTGGGATGGAGGAAGTTGGGGAGCATAAGCTGCCCATAGGAAGGGGGGGGGAGGGAGCAGGTCTTCATCAGGGACCTCAAAATCTATAGGGTATGATGGGGGGGGGTTACTCATAGCTGGGGCAGGGGGCTAGAGACTACTAGCAACAGCAGAAGCCCCTGCCCTGGGGCACCACATGTGAGGGAAGGATCCAGCAGTAGGGAGCTGGGGATCCATAACTGCAGCTAAGCCTCTACCCTGCAGCACTGCAAGGGTTAAATATGCTGCTAGAAGCAGAGGGCAGTGAGGGTGGTGGAGGGACAGTGTGCTGCTTAAGGCACTGTAAGTGAAGGTGCCAGGGCAGGAGATTTACTATAGATAAGCCCTGGCAGGACTATGGGGACCATGTGGTGTGTGCATGTACAGTAGTACAAGCAGCTGCTGGGGATCTACTAGAGCTACTCCCTGCCTGGCAGCACTATAGGGACCATGTGGTGTGTGCATGTACAGTAGTACAAGCAGCTGCTGGGGATCTACTAGAGCTATTCCCTGTCTGGCAGCACAATGGAGGCGATGTGGTGTGTGCACGCACAGTAGGGCTGGGGGTGCAGGGGGGGTCAGGCCGGAGCAGGGCTGGGGATGCAGAGCTCGTGTGCTCTGCCAGGAGAGAGGACTCGGCGGTGACTGCCTACCAGAGCCTGGAGCAGGGTTGTAGGAGCCAGTACAGCAGGGGGAAGCAGCCATGCTGAACCCTCGGCCTGCAGACGACGGCGCATCCTCAGACAGCACAGAACACGCGGGAAAACCGATGAAAAAGAGGCCGAGTCACTGCTACTCAGAGTATTTAAGCATGTGCTCACCTCCTGTACCGCCCACATTACTAGCCACGCCCCCAGCCCATCCCTCTGTTGAAAAAAGATGAGAGAGGGTACAGCAACCTCCAATTAAAGGGGCCACACACCTTTTATTGTATCCAGACTGTTAGCCACCTTTGAGCAGTCATTAGCCCAACGGCTATGCGCCTAGGGGCTATCAACTCCATGTATGGCTGTGTACTGTGGCTGTAGCTCCATGTGTGGCTGTGTACTGTGGCTGTAGCTCCATGTATGGCTGTGTACTGTGGCTGTAGCTCCATGTAAGGCTGTGTACTGTGGCTGTAGCTCCATGTATGGCTGTGTTCTGCTGTTGTAGTTCCATGTATGGCTGTGTCCTGTGGCTGTAGCTCCATGTATGTCGGCTAAATAGGCTAGAAACTGCCATGGTCTTTTCCATTAAGTCAAGGCAGCCATGACAATACAGTATATAAAATATAGGTAATTTACACCTACTAACCCCACTTTACTTTATCCTGTATATGTGTGCAAAACAAAGTACTACTCCTATCCTGTATTTATAGGCACAGCACAGTACTACTACTTCTATTCTGTATATATGGGCACAGTAGAGTACTACTACTCCTATCCTGTATATATGGGCACAGTAGTACTGCTCCTATCCTGTATTTATAGGCACAGCACAGTACTACTACTTCTATTCTGTATATATGGGCACAGTAGAGTACTACTACTCCTATCCTGTATATATGGGCACAGTAGTACTGCTCCTATCCAGTATTTATAGGCACAGCACAGTACTACTACTTCTATTCTGTATATATGGGCACAGTAGAGACTGTAGGGACTTGTAGACCAGCACCATCAAAACCGATGCTCTTGACCCGGGGATTTTCCAACCTCCAAAACAAATCTTTATTGAATGACAGGGACCATTAAATTGTTGTGGGTATGTGGGTAGGCCACAGCATTTATTTTTTTGAAAAACCTTAGATAATAATTAACAAAACATATTAAAGTGCAAAAAATTGAAAAACAAGAAAAACAATTCTTCATAGAAAAAACCTTCGCCCGAAATGTCGGCTGCTGGACGGCAGACGTCATGTGGGGGCCTTCCTTCTGCCTACGGGCATGTGAAAAACTCCGCCACAGGAGCAGCCGCTTTAAAAATTATTAACGCCGGCTGCGACCCCCCACACATGCCAAAGCCATAGCTTTCTCCGCCAACTCCTGAAGGCCCAACAAAAAAATATCCATCCCAATAGCATTCAGATGAACTCCGTCCCCAATTAACAAATGCCGGTTGTCCCCTTCCAAGTCTTTATGCCGAAAAGACACTCCTCCTAGAGAAGCTACATGTTTTGAAATCCTAATATTTAGGATATTTCCTAGCCCTTTCAATTCCTTCGTGATCCCTGGCTCCTCTCCAGTGGCATCGGGGTATAACCTCAGACCATGCCAACGCCATTGACCTAAATAGCGAAGGGAAGCGAGAGAGGTCCTGCCTCATAAGGGAGATCAGTTCCCCTACTTTTACGCGGCCGAGGTCATTACCTCCAGCGTGCAAAATGACGACCGCCTGTTCCTGACAGTTTCTACTGATCTCAGCTACCTCAGCCAGGACCTGGGACCACATCATGCCGCGAGTGCCGCGCCAGTGCACCTTTGCGTTAGATAGGCCTAAGTTCCGTCCGCATGGCCACACCGCAGCTCTCCGCTCGGCCCAATGAATATATGAGTGGCCCACTATCCAAACATGCCTGACAGCACCTGAAAAGAGGAAGGCTAATTAAAACAAGGGGTTGAGATCTGGCCGAATGTAGGATTTAAAGCAATCGGATTTCCAACGGCCGAGTGATTTTATGGCATCGGCACTCATTCCACAGGAGTGGGCGGTAGTCGCCGCACCAATGCGGAATGAGTGGGTTCCGAATTCTTTTGGGTCCAAGCCTAACAGGGTGAGGGTTTTTTTGAAAATAGAATAGAATTGAAAACGTGTAAGAGGGGCGATTCGTGGACTAAGAAATTTTTGGAACCCGCTGGGCGAAGCGGCGCAAAATTCCATACATGGAAGACGGGGCAGGGGTCAGAACCCAAAGGCAAGATGTACAACCAAGTGCCTCTGCCAAATATGTCTGTTTTGGAGTAGCGAATGCGTATTTTAACGGAGGACGGGGAGGGAATAACGTCCGATTGCAGTAACCCACCCTGTTTAGTGCTGCTAAAGGGGACTAACTCGCCGATACGAAGGGCCCCGAAAAAAGACATGGAGAAAGCCGCTTTGAATAAGGAAGCCTTAAAGGCTGAGCTGCAAACCCCATCCAAAGCCCCGATGATCCGATTTAGCAGGGGAAGTGATACCGGTCTACGGGAATCTTGTGTTGACCCCATCCGTTTCCATCCTTTTAACAATTGTTTTAACAGGAATGATTTTGTAATATCTGGGCAGTCATGCAAATTTAAAATGAACGCTAACCCCGCTAAACTAACTTTTGCCTTGTGAAATGAAGCACCTTGATTTTTTAAAGAGGCTAGCCAATCTAGCGTGTAATTGAGGAGGAGGGATTTCTCCGCGGGTATGGTACCGCCAGAGAAGATTAACCACTGGTTCCAAGCTGCTGAATATTTTTGCCACGTTGCTTCGGATAAAGACTTCCTCATCAGTTGTACAAGCTGTTCCCGACCAGCTTCCATAAGTGCTGCGGGCAATCCGTCCCTAACTCGTCTGGTGACCCGTGGGGCTCCCTGAATAACTGCAATTGGGAACAAGACAGGGCATTAGCCATGCCGTTCGCCGCATCAGAGACATGCCTTGCTCTGAGCCAAATATTAGTTTGCAGACATCTAAGGACTAAGTGACGGAGCAACGCAAGCACCGGATAAGAGGGTGAGGAAAGGCTGTTAAGGGCCTGTACTACCGCCTTATTACCAGACCACAGACGAATCCGATTGTTTGCCAAGAGAGGGGCCCAAAGATCTAAGGCTACCAATACTGGGAAAAGCTGCAGGAGAGTTAAGTTATTCGTACCTCCTAATTGTAACCATTCTGTGGGCCAAGAACCCTTGCACCATTTTTTACCATAGATGGCAGCAAAACCATGTGAGGGGCAAGAAGAGACAAAAAGGCCTAGGGAAGGGCTATCAACCTCGATTTCTTGAAGGATGCCAAAACCGTTGAAATCCTGAAGGAACACCTGCCAAACTGAGAGGTCCTCCTTCAGGGGTTTGGTAACTCTAATAAAATGATTAGGGTTTTGGGTGCCTTTTGTGGCTAGGGACAGCCTCCGGGAGAATGCGCGGCCCATGGGTATGACTTTGCAAGCAAAGTTCAGCAGGCCCAGGAGGACCTGGAACTGGTGCAAGGTTGCTTTCTTTTTACATACAATTGATTCAATCTCCATACGGAGACGGGATACTTTCTCCTCAGGTAATTTGAACGTCATTTCTAAGGTAGTTAATTCAATGCCCAAGAAAGACAAAATGGTTACTGGGCCGACAGTTTTGTCAGGTGACAAGGGGACACCAATAAACTTAGCCAAGGATGTAAAAGTCTCGAGTAAAAGAGAGCAAGTATTGGAGTCCCGTTGACCAACAAACAAAAAATCGTCCCGGTAGTGCGTAGTGGAGTAAATTCCTGTTTCATATCCCAAGAGCCATTCCAAAAACGTGCTAAAAAGTTCGAAATAATAGCACGAAATGGAGCAGCCCATGGGGAGGCACATATCGTAATAGAATTTTTCTTCTAGGCAGCAACCCAGCAGATGGAAACAATCGGGGTGTACTGGGAGCAATCTAAATGCGGACTCGATATCCGACTTTGCAATTAAGGCATCTGCGCCAGCCTGTCTAACCAAGCTAACCGCCCTATCAAAGGAAACATACGAGACCGCTGCATCCTCCTTTGATATAGCGTCGTTAACTGATGATCCCTTGGGGAATGAAAGGTGATGGATCAGTCTAAATTTGCCAGGTTCCTTTTTGGGTACGAGGCCAAGGGGTGAAATACGTAAATTGTGATATGGGGGTTCTGAAAAAGGGCCCGCCATCCTACCTAAATTAACTTCCTTGTGAACTTTTTCCAATGCTAACTCGGGATTTTCACGAACTGAAATTAAATTGCCGCATTTGAAGACCGCTGAAGAAGGCTGATGGGGGATGTAAAACCCGTAGAGAAAACCATCCTCAAGAAGCTTTGCTTCCTGTCTCTTTGGGTAGAGCTTTAGCCAGGGGCCTAGCAACAGAGCGTTCACCGGCGTTCTCGGGTTGGGAGGGGGCGGTATTACCTTTGTTACGTCTGAAGCAACGCATGGCTGAATGATTTCCCGCACAGATAGAACATTCGTGCCTAAATTTGCACGAGGAGTAGTATCTGCAGTGGCCCTCATTGTAGAGCCAGCATGCACCGGTAGGTTTTTGTGACGCAGGGGCAAGCTGTTGCGATGACCCTGTGGAGGGCCCGAGAAAGGGGCGTTGCGTGCGCTGCGCTAGTATGAGCTGAAGCCACACGTCAGTGGCTCTGGAAGCCCATCCTATGTTAGGGTTGAGTGGGAGGCTACGACGAAATTCTTCATCGTAGCGCCACCAGGCCGATCCCCCGTGAAGTTTAAAACCGCTGATTATTGTGTCTAAGTACACAAACAGGTCAGGTGCGGTGGCTGGGGATTTTTGGGTTATGATATAACCTAAGATTGAAAACGCCTGGAGCCAATTGTTTAGGGTTCTAGACGCTTTAAGTTTTTTGTCAGACCCCTTTTCGAATGAACGTTCTTTGTCGACCGTCATATGATCGACATTTAACAGGGACCATATGTTCACGTAATCGCCCTTCCTAATTTTTTCTTTTAACTCCTCCGGTACATAGGTACCTAAAGGGGAAACTGCGCAGAACATAGTGTCCTTAAAAGTAATCCCTGACCCTGGATTAGCGCTAGCCTGAGGTGCATCCCCTCCCCCTGGATTGGTGCTAACCTGACCTGCGTCCCCTCCCCCCGGGATAGCCTGGCTACCCTCTAACTGTGCTAGGAAGGATTTGACAGAAGTGATCATGTTTGCTGTGTCTTTGTGAGAGGTAATGGTCGACCATGAAGGAAGACCACTGAACTCACCGGATGCTGTCGTCTGCGCTGGTTGCGCTGATGGGTTGAGCTGCGGTGGACGAGTGGCTGAGGCAGCAGGTGAAGATCTTCGTTCTCCTTCCGTTGTCTTCGGTGAGGCCGTTGCTGAAGGCCTCTGGTCGTGGGTGTTAGACTGGAGAGAAGCTGGAGGCGATGGTCTGCTCATAGATGCTCTTGGTGATCGGTGGCTAGAAGCCCTTCTGGAACGCTTGGGCTGGTAGCGAGACGATCCATGCCGGCGATGTGCATCCCGGGAATGGTGAGTCTGATCGTGAAAGCGCGCCGCATAGCGGCCGCTTGAACCTGACGAGGAGGAGCTCTGGTACCCGTCATAGCGGTAACGGTGACGTCTTCTGCGGCTGTGACCTGCGGAGGAGAGCTCAGAGCCAGTATCGCCCCTATGACTGTGGTATGGCCTCTGAGGGGTAAAGGAGCTGTCGTGACGGTCCCTAGGGGATGTACGCCTGGAATCCCTGTGAACTGCAGCCGGGAGAGGTGTACCATCAACATAATGGTGGGTGGCATAAAATGAGTTGGGGAGATGGGGACCTGCTTAGGGCTGGAGAACCGTGCGGGTAGGTGGGCCGTTGGGCCTCTTGGATTGGGAGAGGGGGGGTGCGAGACCGGGACCTGTAAAGGGGGGGGGATGGGGGGTGCAAGCTTGTGGCCTGCCCTTGGGGGGGGAGGAAGCTGTGGGCCTGTTGGAGGCCTGAGGCCTGCTCTGGGTCTCAGGCCTGCACCTGGGGGAGGGGGGGGAGGCTGGAGGCCTGATCCAGGCCAGAGGCCTGGCCGAGGCCGGGGTGTGGGATTCGGCCCGGGGCCTGGACGGGGGTGGGTTGTAAATTGAGGCCTGAGGCCTGCCAGAGGCCCGGCCGGGAGCCTGCCAGAGGCCCGGCCGGGAGCATCGCCGGGGGCCTGGACGAGGCCAGGGGCCTGGCCGGAGCCGTGGGTTTGGTCGGGGCGGGTTGATTAATATAGGCCGAGGCCTGAGGCCTGGCCGAGGCCTTAGGCCTCCGGAGGTGGTAGGGGGGGGCGGTTCGGGGAAAATGGCGCATCGATGCGCCGCTTACCTGGGGAAGCGTCGGGGTCCGTCCCACGCTGATCCCTTGTGGTCTTCGGCCTTGTTGCTGGGCTCTGCGCCGGGGTTGCAGTCTTCTTCTTCTGCGCCGGGCCGCACCGCCTGCTGGATGGAGGAGATCCTGGGCTGAGACGGTCTGGTGCTCGGATTCTTCGCACGGGCCTCCCGCGCTCGGCATCCAGCTGCTCCTCTTCTTCTCCAAGGGCTGGCACACTGCATGGGATCACTTCTTCATCTTCAGCCGGAGATTCTTCTATGGTGTGAGGTGAGGAGCACTGGGTGGGCTGGATGGACAGGGTAGCGGCCGGCATATCGGATGCGTGGTCTTCTGGGGCGCGCTGCAGGAGAGGGGCTGATGCAGCCGCGCGTTTCTGAAGCAGGGCATCCAGCCATGCATACCCCTCCGAATCCACTCTTTCCAGCACCTGGGCCTCCAAAGATGCCATCTTGAGGGTAGGCAAAAAGAGCGCACTGCTAGGAGGGTCCTGACTTCTCGCCGCTTGGTCCAGGCAGAAGGAAAGAGGACCCCCCCACGTGCCCCCAATGCTTTTAAAACCATGGGGCGGGCTCTGCAAGCCGGCCCCCCACCTCCTTTAGTTACTGCCCAAAAAAGAGGGGCCAATCGCCTCCTTCTGCATTCATTAAAATTAAATAAAATCCCCCTACAGTCCCCCGCCCCTTCTCTATTTGATTTGGGGCTAGTGATTCCTGTTGGGTGGGGTCGGAGCTCCGAGTAGGAGTACTCGGAGCTCCTAGTGGCGGAAAAGAGAATTGATGTGGATTTTTTCGGAAGTCGAAGTGGTGGTTCGGGAGTCCGGATTAACAAACCACTTCGGCAGCTATGGTTTCCAAAGAGACAGACGGAGATTGTGGTTGATTTTGAGAATATTAAAATAATAATAATTGTGTTTATCAGCAATAAATAGCTGTGACCTTTTCTGCCCAACAGGAGCCTCGTGTCATCATTTCTTAGTTATGTTTAGTTATAAATGGTTTATGGGGTTAATGTTACGGGTAGGATTATGTATCTTTACTAAAGTGCCTTAATGTGGAGTTAAATGGGTAATGTTTACTACCTCCCAGTCTGAAGGGTGCCCCCGACTGTATAAGGAGGGCGCCCACTGACTGGGGGTGTCCTAGTGTTGCAATTTATTACATGGGATGTTTGCACTTTATATGGGGGTGGTATTTGCTTCCTTTCTCCTCCCTGCTGCTGCTCAGTCCCTCCCATAGCTGAGCCTTTATAGGGCAGGCACTGGGCCTGCACTTCCTCTTGCCCGCGCCATCTTCAAGCTGTCCCTCCCTCCCTCCCTACTGTTACTTGGTTTTTGTTTTTGATGATTTCGGTTTTCAGTGATCATCTCAAGTCACAGCTGACGGAAAATGTGAATTGATGTGGATTTTGCCCGGAAGTCGAAGTGCTGATTCGGGAGTCCGGTTGAGCAAACCGCTTCGGGCAGCGATGGTTTACAAAGAGATGGATGAAAATTGTGGTTAATTTTTTTAAAAAAAATATTAAGTAATAATTGTTTTCGGAGATCATCAGCTGAAGGAATATAAGAATTGATGTGGTTTTGCCCGGAAGTCGAAGTGCTGATTCGGGAGTCCGGTTGAGCAAACCGCTTCGGGCAGCGATGGTTTACAAAGAGACGGACGGAGATTGTGGTTAATTTTGAGTATTAAAGTAATAATGGTTTTCGGTGCTCATCTCAAGTCACAGCTGGCGGAAAAGAGAATTGATGTGGATTTTTTCGGAAGTCGAAGTGGTGGTTCGGGAGTCCGGATTAACAAACCACTTCGGCAGCTATGGTTTCCAAAGAGACAGACGGAGATTGTGGTTGATTTTGAGAATATTAAAATAATAATAATTGTGTTTATCAGCAATAAATAGCTGTGACCTTTTCTGCCCAATAGGAAGCCTCGTGTCATCATTTCTTAGTTATGTTTAGTTATAAATGGTTTATGGGGTTAATGTTACGGGTAGGATTATGTATCTTTACTAAAGTGCCTTAATGTGGAGTTAAATGGGTAATGTTTACTACCTCCCAGTCTAGATGTGACCTGCAGTCATATGTAACACCACAGATAACACAGTGATATCCCTGAGTACAGATCATGTAGTAGATGTGTCCTGCAGTCCTATGTAATACCACAGATAACACAGTGATATCTCTCTGAGTACAGATCATGTAGTAGATGGACTGTAGGGATTAACAAACCCAAACCTTAAATTTGGTACTTGCCCCTGTACCTTAATAAACCATCCAACCATTTGGTACTTGACCTTGTACTTTTATAAACCATCCAAACATTTGGTACTTGACCTTGTACTTTGATAAACCATCCAACCGTTTGGTACTTGACCTTGTACTTTGATCAACCATCCAACCATCTGGTACTTGACCTTGTACTTTGATAAACCTTCCATACGTCTGGTACTTGACCTTGAACTTTGAGAAATCATCCAACCGTCTGGTACTTGACCGTGTACCTAGACTAACTACCCAACCGTCTGGTACCTGACCGTGTACCTAGACTAACCACCCAACACCGTGCACTTGTATTGCCGGCTTTGACCGAGAATCGTACCTAGACAACCACCGCAACCGGTCTGCGTATCCATGCAACCGTGAGAGGTGTAGCATAGACTAACCACCAACCGTCTAGTGTTACTTGACACGATTTGTAACCTAGATTAACGCACCCAACGCGTACATGGTTACCTGACACGTGTAGCCTATACTTAAACCACCGAAAACAACGTACTGTACTTGACCCAAGTGATACCTAGGAACTAACGCACGCTGGCCAAGCCGTGCGGTATGTACTTGCAACGTGTACCTGGACTAACGCACCCCCCAACCGTCGGTACTTGACCGTTGTACCTGACTAAACCACCCAACCGTTTGGTACTTAGACCGTGAATACCTAGATAACTACGACCCACTAAACAGACCGAAAACTAATGTTTGGTAATGTGGGAAGGCCACATCGTTTATTAAACTAAGATAAATTTTAATACGTGTATAAAATAACAACATTTCCCAACTTCTAGGCCCGCTTGGCACTGTCAAAATCTTGAGAACCAACTTCGCCCGAGAATGCGGCTGCGCCCTGCAGCCTGGCATCTGTGGGCATCTTCCAGCGCCTTAGGGCCTGTGTAACTTTCCGCCTGTCGCTGTGACCACTGTAGGAAACAGAGGAAACAGCCAGCAACCAAGGAAGAGAAAGCTGAAAGAAATAATATGCTGAGGGCAGGGTGGGAGGGTGCTTTCCGCCTCTTCGGTCCAAGGGGGCAGAAGGAAAGAGCCCCCCACGTGCTCACTCGTCTTATAAAACCCGGAGGCGGTCCTTACCCCCCCCAAGACACCGCCTCCTGTGACCTCACACAGGAGTAGTAAAGGGGCAAGCCCCACCAGCCTACCAGAAGGCTTGAAACCACCCCTAACAGTCCTCAGCCCCTCGCTTTTGCTTGGGGCTTGTTAGACTGTGGGATTAACAAACCCAAACCTTAAATTTGGTACTTGCCCCCTGCTACCTTAATAAACCATCCAACCATTGGTACTTGACCTTGTACTTTTTTAAACCATCCAAACATTTGGCTTGACCTGTACTTTGATAAAACATCCAACCGTTTGGTACTGACCTTGTACTTTGATCAACCATCCAACCATCTGGTACTTGACCTTGTACTTTGATAAACCTTCCATACGTCTGGTACTTGACCTTGACTTTGAGAAATCATCCAACCCGTCTGTGAGGTACATTGACCGTGTACCTAAGACTAACTACCCAACCGTCTAGGTACCTGACCGTGTACCTGACTAACCACCCAAACGTCTGGTACCTGACCGTGTACCTAGATAACCACCAACCGTCTGGTACCTGACCGTGTACCTAGACTACCACCCCAACCGTCTGGTACTTGACCGAGTACCTAGTTCCCCCACCGTCTGGTACCTGACCGTGTACCTAGTACTACCCCCCCAACCGTCTGGTACTTGACCGTGTACCTAACCTAACCACCCAACCGTCTGGTACTGTGACCGTGTACCTGGACTAACCACCCAACCGCTGGTACTTGACCGTGTTACCTAGACTAACCACCCAACCGTTGGTATTGACGTTGTACCTAGACTAACCACCCATCACACCGGGAACTAAATGTTTGGGTAATGTGGGGAAGGCCACAGCGTTTAATAACAACTAATAAATTATTAAATAACGTATAATTAAAACATTTCCCAACTTGCTAGGCCCGCTTGGCTCTTCAAATCTTGAGAACACACTTCTGCCCGAATGGCGGCTGCGGCCCTGCGCCGGCATGTGGCATCTTCCGCATCGCCTTAGGTGCCTGTGTAACATTCCGCCCACGGAGCAGCCTCCTCCTCCCTACCACCCTGGCGACCCCCCCACACGTACCAAGCCCTGGACCTCTACTCAGCCTGCTCCGCATCAGCGAGAAGGAAAATATTCGAAAAATCCATCCTCCATGGGTAATTGAGCTGGACGCCGGACGCATAATAAGAGATGGCGGTTATGCCCCTGCAGATTCTCATGCCGTATACACACACCACCCAGGACACCATGTATTTTTGATAATCGGGATTTCTCTTTGCTCTCCTTAAGGCCCTGTGAATGATGCTGACCCTTAACTACTCGAAGACATACCCACAAAATCCACAAGACTTCCTTCAAGGGACTAGTTATCCGGGGTGATATGTGCCTTTTTACGCAACCCTTCACCTTCCTGACACGGGCCATTCTTTCAAATCTGCCCTGTGTCACTATAAGTGGTTATAACTATGAAATGCTTCAACATATCCAAGCAATTTGAAATTGTTTTCTCGAGACCCCTCGTTTTTTATGTTAGTTGAAAAATTTAGGTGGTATGATTTGAATTTATTTAGGAGAAAATCAGATATTTGGTGAAAATTTTGAAAATTCTAGATTTTCGGACTTCAAAATGTTCTACTTCATCCCATACATAGTCATAACCGCAAAACAAACTTAGTAACTCACACTCACCGAATGTCTACTTTATGTCTCTGTGGTTTTTTATGCATACACTTATCTTTGAACATTAGGTGCAATATTCCACATTCTATAAAAAACGCAAAATCCTGCTATTGAGGGACCTGCTCAGGTTACAGGTCACCTTGGGAGGTCTAAATAAAAGTAGAACCCCTTAAATTACCCCATTATAGAAACTACACCACTCAATGCATGTGAAACAACTTTTATGAAGTTTGTAAACCCTTTAACTGTTTTACAGGGGTTAAAACAAAATAGGATGCAATTTTGAATTTTTTTTTTTTATTTTTTTTTTTATTTTTTTTTATTTTTTGGCTAAATTAGTGTGTTTCTCAAAATACTGCAAATTCTAAGTGGATAAATTACCAAAATGCTCCACAAAATTTGATCCCCAATCTCTCCCGCATATAACAATCCCCCATATGTGGTGGTGACCGCTGTACGGGCACACGCCAGGGCATCGAAGGGAAGCTGCGCCATTCAGAGCAGATTATGCATTGTCACGAGCTACACTTTACAAATACTTTATTTTAGTGGGTCTGTAGCTTATTGATGGGACTTTATTAACTCTCGAATGTATGGGTGAAAGAAAATCGTCAATTTTGGTTTCCTTTCCTTTGTATTTTTTGGTGATCGTACGCCGTACACTAAAAATACTATATTATTTTATTCTATAGGTCACTAGTTTTTTTTTTTTTTTTTTTTTTTTTTATATATAATCACTTTTTAAAACATTTTTGTGAAGAGATTTTATGAAAATTTACATTTGACACGACAATACCAAATATGTTGGGTTTTTCGGCGATTTTATACTTTGTTATTTTTTATTTATCTATCTATCTATTTTTTTTTTTTTTTTTTTTTTTATAAATTAATTTTAATACTTTATGAACACTAATTCTTTTTATTAAAATTGTTTTTATTAAATGTTTATAAATTTTTATTTTTATCACTGTTACAGGTAAGCCTGATCAAGCGATCACTGATCACCTGTTAAAGCTATTCTAAACCTTACCCATTGTAATACAGATGAGATGCTGCGCATGCTCAGTGTGTCACAGCCAGGTCCTGCCAGAAGGCACGGACCCGGCTCCCGGAAGGAAGATCGCACGGCCTCGGGCACTGGCATTCCCGGGGCTGCGATCCCTAAATGTGTTACCCTGTCCTGCGTTAGCTAAGTTCGCCTAAACAGTGCCCCAGGTGATACCGGGGGGACTGGCTTGATTGTGTGAGTATACAGTAGATCTAAATGAGCGTTATAAAATGACCTCTGTCTTCGTTGTGTGATGACCTCGGTCTTCCTTGTAGTGGAGGTAGGTAATGGGACGTGATGACCTCTGTGTTTCTTGTGTGAGGAACGCTGTTTTCTCGTGTGATGAGAGTAATGGACGTTATGACCTCTGTGTTGCTTGTTGAGGAGGTAATGGCCGACCACGAGGGGAATGGCCACTGAAACTCACACGTAAACGATTCGCTGGTGGAGCGGCGTGTCCTATGAGAAACTGTGCTGTTGTCCTGTTCATATGTTGGTGATTGTTCGAAGTCTGAAGTGATGCGTTGATGTGTGTTGCTTGATGATATGTTCAGAGCCTGCGAGGTGGAGCTTTGAGACCTGGCTGCCATGACGGGATGACCTCTGGACTACGTGCGGTGGCTTGAAGTGAGCTGAGGACCTGTTTCTTTCGGGATTCCTGGGCGAGTTGTTTGGTGCTCGATGTCCGCCTGGGAGTCTTGGTCCGGCTGTGTAGGGAAGTCTGTGCCGTTGTCGTAGCATTCGTGTACCGGTGCGGTGTTGATGTGCGCCGCCATCCGGCCACTGGACACCCGGTGACGGATGGGCTGCTTGTAGTGTCCCCACGGTCGTCCTCCATGATGATGAATGATATGGCGGCGCTGCGTACTGGTGGTTATAGATGCAGTCTCAGCAGCCAGTATCGGCAGCCCACCTCGGGTATGGCCGCTCGATGGGAGTCAACATTCTGGCTGATGACGGTTGCGCTTGTAGGATGGTAACTGTGTCTCCGAGTCTCGGTGGCTCCTGTCTCTGGCACGGCCATAGAGGTCTCATACTACTCATCAGGGTATGCAGAGAGGACTCGGGGAATAGGATAGATTAGGTGAAGGGGAGCTGCCCGCTGATCCAGGGCTGTTAGCTTTGGCTTGTGCCGGGGCACGGGGCCGTGGCGTAGGAGGCCGGGATGCAAGGCTGGGATGATGACGCGCGTGTGGGTGAGGTATGGGGTAACATTGGAGAGAGAAGCCTTTCTGGGGGGACGTGCGCCCGAGGCCGTGGGAATGGGGCCTAGGGCTGTCCAACCTGGGATGGGGGCCTGGGGCCTTCTGGGAGAGTAGGCCCGAGGTCCTGGATGGGCCTGGGGCTATCAGGGTTACAAGTGGGGGCGTAATGCCGATGCCTGAAAGGCTGGGGCCTAGGTCTGTCTGGGGAGTAGGCCCGCGAGCACTGGATGGGGACTGGGGCTGTCGGGGAGTAGGCCCGAGTCCGGGAGGGGCCTTGGCTGTTCTGGGGAGTAGGCCCGGTGCTGGCAGTAGGGGTAGGCCCTAGCCTCCGTCGGTGGAGCTGCATGAAGGCCGGGGCGAGGTTGGGGTTTACGGACACTTCGGCCTTGCTGGCTGGGGTACAGCCAGGAGGACGCCTGCCGGAAGGGCCCCTGGCTATGGATCCGAGAGAGTCCTAAGCCTGCCGCTGCTGGATAAGGGGTTCCGGGAGCTTGCTGCCGGAATTGGCTTGGGTAAGCCGGCCCCGCTGACTTGAGAGGAGCAGGAGGAGAATAGGATGTTCAGGGAGGGGGGGGGTCGGCTGGGCTCGTAGTAGGCCCGAACCGTAGCCTGGGCCGGGGCGGGAAGGCCGCAAGCTCGCGGCTGGTGCCGACGGAAAGAAGTGCTGAGGCACGGGGGGAAAAGCGTGGATCCGCGTTGAAGGGGCCGCTCACGGCGGACTGGAGCCACTTCAGGCTCGGGGCCTGGTCTGAAAATAAGGGGACCAGAACGGGCGGGCCTGGCATGATCGGTCCGCCGAGCGGGTGCCATGGCAGTGAGCGGGCCGCCGACTGGGGTGGCCTGGCAGTATAGGGGGAGTGAGGCCCGCCGAGCTGGTGTGGCAATGTGAGCGGCGGGGTCAGCTGGTTTCCGGAAGCCGCGAGCGGGGCGCAGGAGCGGGTGCCGCCGCTGGGGGGGGTCCTGCAGGGAGCTGGGCCGCCGAGCTGGGGTATCGGCGTCGGCCCGCGCGGTGAGCGGCGTGAGCGGGCCGCCGAGCTGGGGTGCCGTGCAGGTGAGCGGGCCGCCGAGCTGGGGTGCCGGCAGGGAGCGCGGCCGAACCATGCTGGGGTTGCCGTGCAGGTGAGGGGCGCCGCCGGAGCTGGGTGGGCCGGCAGTACGGACGCGAGTGGTGCCTGGAGTGAGCGGGCCACCGAGGACTGGTGGCCGTGCAAGGGGAGCGGGCCGCCGAGCTGGGGTGCCTGGCAGGGGAGTTGGCAGGAGCGCTGGGATGAAGGGTGATGACGGGCAGGAGCGCTGTTGCGTCTGTGTCAGGGGATGCAACGCTCTTAACCCTTGCTATACTTCTCAACAGGGTTCCCCGCGATCCTCCGGTAGCAAGGCTGTCCCAGTCCCACGTGGGTCTGGTGGTTTGTGCGACGCTTTCTCTGCCTCGCATCTTCTTCTGTTCGTGTTGGGGCGCTCTCTTTGGCCCGGGCCGCTCTTCCTGGCTGTGCAGGTTGATGATCTTTCCTCAGGCGGGACGTCCTCCATCTTCTGCCAGCTGCTCCCGTTGGAGGCAATAGCGGAGCTACCTAGGAAGGGGTGGGTGGTTGACATGGGTGACCGGGTGGGCGGGGGCCCGCCGGGTTGGGGGTGGATGGTGGAGGTGACCGCTCAGGGTGGACGAGCCACGTTGCAAGAGGTCATGGGGGAAGGGGGGTCCTGGAGATGGTGTCCTCTTCATGGACGATCCACTTCTTGACCGACTCCCAAGCTCGCGCGAGGCCTCTCAGGAGGGTATCCGCATGGCTGAAACCCTGGCCTGGCCACACGCGTTGCCAAGATTTTAAATCTTCTAGGACTAGAACCATAGCTGTGTATGTGGGAGGGGTCCTCTGACTTCTCCTGCTCGTATCTTCTGAGGTCCAGGGGGCAGAAGAAAGAGGCCCCCCACACGTGCGTCCTCAGACTTTAATAAACCACCCCACCACGCGGGTCCTTACCCGCCCCCAAACAACCGCCTCCTGGTGACCTCACAACAGGTGAGAAGATAAGGGGCAGCCCAGCCAGCCTACACAGAAGGACCTTTTAAACCACCCCCCTACATCCGTCAGACCCCTTCTCGCCTATTTTGCTTTAGGGAGGGGCTATTGTTAATGTCCTGCAGTCCTGTGAACCGGCACAAATACACAGTGATGTCTTAATCTTGATTAGCCAGATCATAGTAGTAATTGTCACATTCCGTGTCTCTAGTACACCAGCATGAGTAATGTGTGAACAGTAAAAACAGAAACCAATCACAAATGATCACACAGTGATATCTCTGACTGTACACGATCTGTAGTAATGTGTCCTGCATTCCTGATGTAATACCACCAGATGTACCAGTGATATCTCTAGTACAATCATGTATTAGATGTGTCCCTGCGCAGTCCTTATTTTAACAACCAGATACAAGTGATACCAGTACAGATCATATAGTGTCAGTCCGTATGTATCCAAGATAACACTGGTTATCCTGAGTACAGATAGTGGTGAGTCCCTGCAGTCCTATGTAACCCACAGATACACGTGCATATCTCTGAGTACAATCAATGTAAGTATATGTATCCTGCAGTCATCGGTCAACCCACAGAATAACGGACATGATATCTCTGAGTACAGAGCATGTAGGTTAATACATGCTGCAGTCCTCATGTAACACCACAGATAACATCATGTGATATCCTGAGTTAGTCAAATGCCTAGTAGTAGAATGTGCTCCTGCAGTAACTAGTGTAACACCACAGATAACCGTGATATCTCATGAGTACGATCATGTAGTAGATTGTCCTGCAGTCCTAGTGTAACACCACAGATACACAGTGATATCTGAGGTACACGATCATGTAGTAGATGTTCCTGCAGTCCTATGGTAATCAAGCTACAGATAACACAGTGTGATATCTCGTCCGATCACAGATCATGTAGTAATAGTGTCTGTCAGTCCTATGTAACACAATAACACGTGATATCTCGAGTACAGATCATGTAGTAGATGGTGATCCTGCGGTCCTAGTGTAACAGACCATAAACCACAGTGAGATATCTTGAGTACATATCCTGTAGATAGAATGTGACCTGCTCCGATTCTACACAAGGAGAAACAGTGATGATCTCTGAGTACACAGATCATGTTAGTAGATGTGACCTGCATCCTATGTAACAAGATAAACAGTGATACCATGAGTACAGATCATGTTAGTAGGTAGTTACCTGACAGTCACTATTATACAGCACAAGTATAACAACACAGTGAATATCTCTGATAGCTTAGTTTACTGCATCCATGTAGATAGCGTATATGTAGACCTGAGTAGATGCCTGAGATGTCACAGCACAGATAACACAGTGGATTATCTCGAGTAACAGATCATGTAGTAATATGTCTCGCTGTCCTGATGTAACAACCACAATAAAGCAGTGATATCTCTGAGTACAGATCATGTAATAGATTTGCCTGGCAGTCCCTATTGTAACAGCACAGATACACATGATATCTCTGAGTACAGATCATGTAGTTGATGGGTTGGTCCTGCAAGTCCTATGGTAAACACCACAGATAACACAGTTCGAATCTCGGATACAGTATCATTAGTAGATTGTCCTGCAGTCCCTATGTAACACCACAGATACACAGTGATATCCTCTGAGTATAATCATGTAGCTGTGTCCTGCAGTCTCCTATGTAACCACCACAGATAACACATGAATGATATCTCGGAGTCAGAATCAGGTAGTCAATGTGTCCTCGTCCGTATGTAACACCACAGGTAAACATGATTCTCTAGTACTAAAAGATCGCAGCTGTAGGATGTGGTCCTGCAGTTCCTATTACACCCACAGATAACCAGTGATATCTCTATCTGCCAGATCATGTCAGGTAGATGTGTGCCGGCGTCCTATGTAACACCACAGATACACAGTGATACTCTGAGTTACAGATCAATGGGTAAAGGTAATGATATGGTTCCTGCGTCCTATGTAACACCACAGATACACAGGATATCTATGAGTACAGATCATTGTAGTTAGTGTCCGCAGTCTATTAACACCACAGTAACAGCCGTGATCTCTCTGAGTACAGATCAATTGTAGTAGATGTGCCTGCAGGGTCCTATGTAACACCACAGATCACACAGTAGATCTAAGAGTACAGATATGGAGTGAGTAGTAGGGTCCTGCAGTCCTAAGGTTAACAGCACAGATAACACAGTGATAGATACAGAGTACGATCATGTGAGTAGATAGTGTCCTATCAGTCCTTTGTGCCCCCTTACGCCAGCAGCAACATCCTCATCCTAGGCCACACTCCAGCGACGGTCTCCTCCTTCACGACTCGTCCCCCACATTCTAGGTCCGCACACGCTCCGACCGTGCTGAATTTAAAGGGCCAGCGCACCGCTATTTGCGCTGACCACCTACTACCTAGACATGTTAGTGTTTGCTGTTACCCCTTCCGATCTATGTGCTTCTATCGAAGAAAGCTTTGTTCCACTGCCTTTGCGATGGTATCTGATTTCGCGTGAGCCATGGTGAAACTAGGGTTCCCCTTAGGGCAGACCACTAGAACGATAATACAGACATTACATACACTGCCAGCAGCAGACACTAGTACAGATAATCCAGACATTACATACAACTGCGACACTAGACAGATAATACAGACTTACATACATGCAGACACTAGTACAGATAATACAGACATTACATACACTGCAGACACACTAGTACAGATAATACAGACATTACATTACATACACTGCAGACACTAGTACAGATAATACAGAACATTACATACCTGCAGACACTAGTACAGATAATACAGACATTACATACACTACAGAACACTAGTACAGATAATACAGACACTACATATACACTGCAGACACTAGTACATATAATACAGACATTACATACATTGCAGACACTAGTACAGATAATACAGACATTACATACACTGCAGACACTAGTACAGATAATACAGACATTACATACACTGCAGACACTAGTACAGATAATACAGACATTAGATACACTGCAGACACTAGTACAGATAATACAGACATTACATACACTGCAGTGTATGTAATGTCTGTATTATCTGTACTAGTGTCTGCAGTGTATGTAATGTCTGTATTATCTGTACTAGTGTCTGCAGTGTATCTAATGTCTGTATTATCTGTACTAGTGTCTGCAGTGTATGTAATGTCTGTATTATCTGTACTAGTGTCTGTAGTGTATGTAATGTCAGTATTATCTGTTCTAGTGTCTGCAGTGTCTGGCTGAGCTCTGCTGCTAGAAATGAGCTGTTCTGCAAAGGGGCTCAGTGCTACTTCTCAGTTAATGCCACCTTCGGGCTGGAGTGTTTTTGCGCCCGTTTTTGCGCCTAAATGAAAAAGTTGCAAGTAATGAATATCATTAGGCGCAGCAAAACATCTGGATTGGTAAGATGGATGAGTGAAAGCTGGTTATTTTTACTGCGCGGCTAGTTTGGCATTTAGTCGCAAAAATGGCGCAAAAACGGTGCGTCTGAATGGTTCTTGTGCTGTATTTATGTATATAAAGCTCTTCCAGTATGAGAGCCCCCAGCAGTGCTGTCCAGAGCCCCCCACTACCCTGACCCCTACACATGACACTGCACAGGTTACTACTAATAGCTGCACCTGTGTGATACAATGTATACAGGATAAATTCCAGCACTACCAGCTCTGCTACATCTGTAGTTACAGACTCTGCTACATCCGGGCAGCTCCCCCCATAACATACAGATCCTGTGCTAATAACTAATATCAGGGAGATCTTACCTTGCTGTAGGGATATTCACCAGCCGTATCCCCAGAGGTGATGGGAGCCTCTTATATAGTCCTGGGTGACCTCAGCCCACACAATTATTGATTGGGGGAAATGTCAATGAGCTGATCCAGACTTATGTACATAAAGATTTATCAAAGTGCAATCTACTGGGGGGAAAGCAGCCAATCACGGCTCAGCTTCTAGCATCCAATCAGAGCTTAGCTTGTATTTTGTCACTGATCATTAATATGATATCTAAGCTTTGATTGGTTAATATAAGAAACGACTATAAGACGCTTATGTGTGAGGTAATATGATAGATGGATGATGACTGAGGGACTTATCTATTAGGAGGTTTATTACCCCCCTGTGAGTGACCGATCCCCCTTAGATAGGGAGCGTCGCCCCGGACCTCATCCCCCTACATACAGGACTCCTTATCCCTTATATACAGATCATCAGGAACCGGCAGTGATGGGGTTAAGTATTCACCTTCCTAATTCATTAATAAACTTCTATATATAAGAACTAAACCTCCCCCTTATCCCGGTGTCACCTCAGTTTGGGCGACTTTATAAGACATTATCCGAGTGTCCCTGCCGTATTCTCCCCTCATCTCCACTAAAAGATCCGGAACCATAGGAGAAACCGGCCCAGATGTGTCCAACTACATCACAGCCCAAGACTCACAATGTGCTGTTACATAGGACTGCAGGTCACATCTACTACATGATCTGTACTCAGAGATATCACTGTGTTATCTGTGCTGTTACATAGGACTGCAGGACACATCTACTACATGATCTGTACTCAGAGAGATATCACTGTGTTATCTGTGGTGTTACATAGGACTGCAGGACACATCTACTACATGATCTATACTCAGTGATATCACTGTGTTATCTGTGGTGTTACATAGGACTGCAGCACACATCTACTACATGATCTGTACTCAGTGATATCACTGTGTTATCTGTGGTGTTACATAGGACTGCAGGACACACCTACTACATGATCTGTACTCAGAGATATCACTGTGTTATCTGTGGTGTTACATAGGACTGCAGGACACATCTACTACATGATCTGTACTCAGAGATATCACTGTGTTATCTGTGGTGTTACATAGGACTGCAGGACACACCTACTACATGATCTGTACTCAGAGATATCACTGTGTTATCTGTGGTGTTACATAGGACTGCAGGACACATCTACTACATGATCTGTACTCAGAGATATCACTGTGTTATCCATAGCTCCCAACCGTCCCGATTTTGACGGGACTTTCCCGTTTTTCGTACCCCTGCCCCGCGTCACGGGCAGCTATGATATTGTCACGGATTTCCCCCCCAGGTCCCGCTGTGTCCCGGCGCTGTGTCCGCATAGTAAATACTTTGAAAGTCTGAACTCACAGTACAGAATGGCTTCTACAGACATCGGGAGGGAATCCTTTTCAGAGAAGTGTCGGGCTTAGGGCAGAGCAGGGACCACGTCATCAGCTTCAGATCTGTCCATATATGGTCACTGCATCTCCTAGGGTTCCCCAGAGCAGACATCTGGAGGGAATCCTTTTCAGAGAAGTGTCGGCTTAGCTGAGAGCAGGGACCACGTCATCAGCTCAGATCTCTATCTGTCCATATATGGTCTCCAGGTCTTCCCCAGACACAAGCTCTTTATATAATTAAATTAAATAAAGTTTTGGCCAGGCTGGGATTCGAACCTGGGACCCTCTGCACCATAGACAGGAGCTTAACTAACTGAGCTATAAGCCCAGTGATACACAGCTGGGGATTTCTGGTAACTAAGAAGTGTTATCTGCCACTGTTACACTGTGACACAGACTAATGCACTGATATATAGAGAGGGATCTTCTCAGAGATTATTATTGTAATTATTGAGACTATTATTATTATTATTATTATAAATTTTATTATTATGGAGATGATTATTAATAATGGTAAAAATAATAATAATCATCTCAATAATAATAATAATAATAATCTCCATAATAATAATAATAATAATAGTCTCAATAATTACAATAATCTGAGAAGATCCCTCCCTAGTATATAGTCATAGTTCTTAGTTACCAAAATTCTCCACTTGTTAATCACTGAGGTTATAGCTCAGTGGGTTGAGGCGCTGTGTTATTATTGTACATGGACACTGCAGGTTGTGGGTTCAAATCCCAATGAGGATAAATTTTTTTTTTTTTTAAATTATGATTTTTATTATTTTTAATATGGCTAAAATTTGGGGCGTGGCCAGGGAGTGATTGGGGGCTACGCGTGCCGCCATTTTGTCCCTCTTTCCTTTTCCCAAATGTTGGGAGGTATGTGTTATCTGTGGTGTTACATAGGACTGCAGGACACATCTACTACATGTATACACTGTGCAGCCTCCAGGTAATATCCCCCTCTCTTATCTGCCGTATATATAGTCTATAGTGAGACTGTAGGGACTTGTAAACCAGCACCATCAAAACCGATGCTCTTGACCCGGGGATTTGCCAACCTCCAAAACAAATCTTTATTGAATGACAGGGACCATTAAATTGTTGTGGGTATGTGGGTAGGCCACAGCATTTATTTTTTTTTGAAAAAACCTGAGATAATAATTAACAAAACATTTAAAGTGCAAAAAATTGAAAAACAAGAAAAACAATTCTTCATAGAAAAACCTTCGCCCGAAATGTCGGCTGCTGGACGGCAGACGTCATGTGGGGGCCTTCCTTCTGCCTACGGGCATGTGAAAAACTCCGCCACAGGAGCAGCCGCTTTAAAAATTATTAACGCCGGCTGCGACCCCCCACACATGCCAAAGCCATAGCTTTCTCCGCCAACTCCTGAAGGCCCAACAAAAAAATATCCATCCCGATAGCATTCAGATGAACTCCGTCCCCAATTAACAAATGCCGGTTGTCCCCTTCCAAGTCTTTATGCCGAAAAGACACTCCTCCTAGAGAAGCTACATGTTTTGAAATCCTAATATTTAGGATTTTCCTGGCCCTTTCAATTCCTTCGTGATCCCTGGCTCCTCTCCAGTGGCATCGGGGTATAACCTCAGACCATGCCAACGCCATTGACCTAAATAGCGAAGGGAAGCGAGAGAGGTCCTGCCTCATAAGGGAGATCAGTTCCCCTACTTTTACGCGGCCGAGGTCATTACCTCCAGCGTGCAAAATGACGACCGCCTGTTCCTGACAGTTTCTACTGATCTCTGCTACCTCAGCCAGGACCTGGGACCACATCATGCCGCGAGTGCCGCGCCAGTGCACCTTTGCGTTAGATAGGCCTAAGTTCCGTCCGCATGGCCGCACCGCAGCTCTCCGCTCGGCCCAATGAATATATGAGTGGCCCACTATCCAAACATGCCTGACAGCACCTGAAAAGAGGAAGGCTAATTAAAAAAGGGGTTGAGATCTGGCCGAATGTAGGATTTAAAGCAATCGGATTTCCAACGGCCGAGAGATTTTATGGCATCGGCACTCATTCCACAAGAGTGGGCGGTAGTCGCCGCACCGATGCGGAATGAGTGGGTTCCGAATTCTTTTGGGTCCAGGCCTAACAGGGTGAGAGTTTTTTTGAAAACAGAATAGAATTGAAAACGTGTAAGAGGGGCACCCGATTCGTGTACTAGGAAATTTTTCGAACCCGCTGGGCGAAGCTGCGCAAAATTCCATACATGGAAGACAGGGCAGGGGTCAGAACCCAAAGGCAAGATGTACAACCAAGTGCCTCTGCCAAATATGTCTGTTTTGGAGTAGCGAATGCGTATTTTAACGGAGGATGGGGAGGGAATAACGTCCGACTGCAGTAACCCACCCTGTTTAGTGCTGCTAAAAGGGACTAACTCTCCGATACGAAGGGCCCCGAAAAAAGACATGGAGAAAGCCGCTTTGAATAAGGAAGCCTCAAAGGCTGAGCTGCAAACCCCATCCAAAGCCCCGATGATCCGATTTAGCAGGGGAAGTGATACCGGTCTACGCGAATCTTGTGTTGACCCCATCCGTTTCCATCCTTTTAACAATTGTTTTAACAGGAATGATTTTGTAATATCTGGGCAGTCATGCAAATTTAACATGAATGCTAACCCCGCTAAACTAACTTTTGCCTTGTGAAATGAAGCACCTTGATTTTTTAAAGAGGCTAGCCAATCAAGCGTGTAATTGAGGAGGAGGGATTTCTCCGCGGGTATGGTACCGCCAGAGAAGATTAACCACTGGTTCCAAGCTGCTGAATATTTTTGCCACGTTGCTTCGGATAAAGACTTCCTCATCAGTTGTACAAGCTGTTCCCGACCAGCTTCCATAAGTGCTGCGGGCAATCCGTCCCTACCTCGTCTGGTGACCCGTGGAGCTCCCTGAATAACTGCAATTGGGAACAAGACAGGGCATTAGCCATGTCGTTCGCCGCATCAGAGACATGCCTTGCTCTGAGCCAAATATTAGTTTGTAGGCATCTAAGGACTAAGTGACGGAGCAACGCAAGCACCGGGTAAGAGGGTGAGGAAAGGCTGTTAAGGGCCTGTACTACCGCCTTATTACCAGACCACAGACGAATCCGATTGTTTGCCAAGAGAGGGGCCCAAAGATCTAAGGCTACCAATACTGGGAAAAGCTGCAGGAGAGTTAAGTTATTCGTACCTCCTAATTGTAACCATTCTGTGGGCCAAGAACCCTTGCACCATTTTTTACCATAGATGGCAGCAAAACCATGTGAGGGGCAAGAAGAGACAAAAAGGCCTAGGGAAGGGCTATCAACCTCTATTTCTTGAAGGATGCCAAAACCGTTGAAATCCTGAAGGAACACCTGCCAAACTGAGAGATCCTCCTTCAGGGGTTTGGTAACTCTAATAAAATGATTAGGGTTTTGGGTGCCTTTTGTGGCTAGGGACAGCCTCCGGGAGAATGCGCGGCCCATGGGTATGACTTTGCAAGCAAAGTTCAGCAGGCCCAGGAGGACCTGAAACTGGTGCAAGGTTGCTTTCTTTTTACATACAATTGATTCAATCTCCATACGGAGACGGGATACTTTCTCCTCAGGTAATTTGAACGTCATCTCTACGGTATTTAATTCAATGCCCAAGAAAGACAAAATGGTTACTGGGCCGACTGTTTTGTCAGGTGACAAGGGGACACCAATAAACTTAGCCAAGGATGTAAACGTCTCGAGTAAAAGAGAGCAGGTATTGGAGTCCCGTTGACCAACAAACAAAAAATCGTCCAGGTAGTGCGTAGTGGAGTAAATTCCTGTTTCATATCCCAAGAGCCATTCCAAAAACGTGCTAAAAAGTTCGAAATAATAGCACGAAATGGAGCAGCCCATGGGGAGGCACATATCGTAATAGAATTTTTCTTCTAGGCAGCAACCCAGCAGATGGAAACAATCGGGGTGTACTGGGAGCAATCTAAATGCGGACTCGATATCCGATTTTGCCATTAAGGCACCTGGGCCAGCCTGTCTAACCAAGCTAACCGCCCTATCAAAAGAAACATACGAGACCGCTGCATCCTCCTTTGATATAGCGTCGTTAACTGATGATCCCTTGGGGAATGAAAGGTGATGGATCAGTCTAAATTTGCCAGGTTCCTTTTTGGGTACGAGGCCAAGGGGTGAAATACGTAAATTGTGATATGGGGGTTCTGAAAAAGGGACTGCCATCCTACCTAAATTAACTTCCTTGTGAACTTTTTCCAATGCTAACTCGGGATTTTCACGAACTGAAATTAAATTGCCACATTTGAAGACCGCTGAAGAAGGCTGATGGGGGATGTAAAACCCGTAGAGAAAACCATCCTCAAGAAGCTTTGCTTCCTGTCTCTTTGGGTAGAGCTTTAGCCAGGGGCCTAGCAACAGAGCGTTCACCGGCGTTCTCGGGTTGGGAGGGGGCGGTATTACCTTTGTTACGTCTGAAACAACGCATGGCTGAATGATTTCCCCCACAGATAGAACATTCGTGCCTAAATCTGCACGAGGAGTAGTATCTGCAGTGGCCCTCATTGTAGAGCCAGCATGCACCGGTAGGTTTTTGTGACGCAGGGACAAGCTGTTGCGATGGCCCTGCGGAGAGCCCGAGAAAGGGGCGTTGCGTGCGCTGCGCTAGTATGAGCTGAAGCCACACGTCGGTGGCTCTGGAAGCCCATCCTATGTTAGGGTTGAGTGGGAGGCTATGACGAAATTCTTCATCGTAGCGCCACCAGGCCGATCCCCCGTGAAGTTTAAAACCGCTGATTATTGTGTCTAAGTACACAAACAGGTCAGGTGCGGTGGCTGGGGATTTTTGGGTTATGATGTAACCTAAGATTGAAAACGCCTGGAGCCAATTGTTTAGGGTTCTAGATGCTTTAAGTTTTTTGTCAGACCCCTTTTCAAATGAACGTTCTTTGTCGACCGTCATATGATCGACATTTAACAGGGACCATATGTCCACATAATCGCCCTTCCTAATTTTTTCTTTTAACTCCTCCGGTACATAGGTACCTAAGGGGGAAACTGCGCAGAACATGGTGTCCTTAAAAGTAATCCCCGACCCTGGGTTAGCGCTAGCCTGAGGTGCATCCCCTCCCCCTGGATTGGTGCTAACCTGACCTGCGTCCCCTCCGCCCAGGTTAGCCTGGCTACCCTCTAACTGTGCTAGGAAGGATTTGACAGAAGTGATCATGTTTGCTGTGTCTTTGTGAGAGGTAATGGTCGACCATGAAGGAAGACCACTGAACTCACCGGATGCTGTCGTCTGCGCTGGTTGCGCCGATGGGTTGAGCTGCGGTGGACGAGTGGCTGAGGCAGCAGGTGAAGATCTTCGTTCTCCTTCCGTTGTCTTCGGTGAGGCCGTTGCTGAAGGCCTCTGGTCGTGGGTGTTGGACTGGAGAGAAGCTGGAGGCGATGGTCTGCTCCTAGATGCTCTTGGTGATCGGTGGCTAGAAGCCCTTCTGGAACGCTTGGGCTGGTAGCGAGACGATCCATACCGGCGATGTGCATCCCGGGAATGGTGAGTCTGATCGTGAAAGCGAGCCGCATAGCGGCCGCTTGAACCTGACGAGGAGGAGCTCTGGTACCCGTCGTAGTGGTAACGGTGACGTCTTCTGCGGCTGTGACCTGCGGAGGAGAGCTCAGAGCCAGTATCGCCCCTATGACTGTGGTATGGCCTCTGAGGGTTAAAGGAGCTGCCGTGACGGTCCCTAGGGGATGTACACCTGGAATCCCTGTGAACTGCAGCCGGGAGAGGTGTACCATCAACATAATGGTGGGTGGCATAAAATGAGTTAGGGAGCTGGGGGGAGGGGGACCTGCTTAGGGATGGAGAACCGTGCGGGTAGGTAGGCCGTTGGGCCTCTTGGATTGGGAGAGGGGGGGTATGAGACCGGGACCTGCAAAGGGGGTGGGGATGGGGGGTGCAAGCTTCTGGCCTGTCCCTGGAGGAGGGGGGGGAAGCTGGGGGCCTGTTGGAGGCCTGAGGCCTGCTCTGGGTCTCAAGCCTGCGCCTGGGGGAGGCTGGGGTGTGTGATTTGGCCTGGGGCCTGGTCGGGGGTGGGTTATAAATTGAGGCCGGGGCTTGGGGCCTACCAGGAGCCTCGGGCCTGCCCCGGAACGGGGCATAGCCCGTGGCCTGGGGCACAACCGGGAGCATGGTCGGGGGCGGAGATTTGCTCCAGGCCGGAGGCCTGGTCGGGGCCGGGGGATTAATTGAGGCCGAGGCCTGAGGCCTACCCGAGGCCTCAGGCCTGGCCGCGGCCGGGGCATGCCGCATGGACGGGGGCCCGGCCGAGAGCATCGCGGGGGGCGGGGGATTGTTCCAGGCCGGAGACCTGGTCGGGGCCGGAGGATTAATTGAGGCCGAGGCCTGAGGCCTACCCGAGGCCTCAGGCCTGGCCGCGGCCGGGGCATGCCGCGTGGACGGGGGCCCGGCCGGGAGCATCGCGGGGGGCGGGGGATTGTACAACGCCGGGGGCACGGTGGTGGGCGGCGGATTAATTGAGGCCGAGGCCTGAGGCCTACCCGAGGCCCCAGGCCTGGCCGTGAACGGGGCATGGCGCCTGGCCTCAGGCCTGGCCGGGATCACCGCCGAGGGCCTGGACGGGGCCAGGGATCTGGCCGGAGCCGTGGGTATGGTCGGGGCGGGTTGGTTAATATAGGCCGAGGCCTGAGGCCTGGCCGAGGCCTTAGGCCTCCGGAGGTGGTAAGGGGGGGTGCGGGCCGGGGAAAGTGGCGCATCGCTGCGCCGCTTACCTGGGGAAGCGTCAGGGTCTGTCCCACGCTGTTCCCTTGAGGTCTTCGGCCTTGTTGCTGAACACTGCGCCGGGGTTGCAGTCTTCTTCTTGTGTGCCGGGCCACGCCGCCTGCTTGATGGAGGAGATCCTGGGCTGAGACGGTCTGGTGGTCGGATTCTTCGCACGGGCCTCCCGCGCTCGGCATCCAGCTGCTCCACTTCTTCTCCAAGGGCTGGCACACTGCAGGGGATCACTTCTTCATCTTCAGCCGGAGATTCTTCTATGGTGTGAGGTGAGGAGCACTGGGTGGGCTGGATGGACAGGGTAGTGGCCGGCATATCGGATGCGTGGTCTTCTGGGGCGCGCTGCGGGAGAGCGGCTGATGCAGCCGCGCGTTTCTGAAGCAGGGCATCAAGCCATGCATACCCCTCCGAATCCACTCTTTCCAGCACCTGGGCCTCCAAAGATGCCATCTTGAGGGTAGGCAAAAAGAGCGTACTGCTAGGAGGGTCCTGACTTCTCGCCGCTTGGTCCAGGCAGAAGGAAAGAGGACCCCCCCACGTGCCCCCAATGCTTTTAAAACCATGGGGCGGGCTCTGCAAGCCGGCCCCCCACCTCCTTTAGTTACTGCCCAAAAAAGAGGGGCCAATCGCCTCCTTCTGCATCCATTAAAATTAAATAAAATCCCCCTACAGTCCCCCGCCCCTTCTCTATTTGATTTGGGGCTAGTGATTATATGGTCTCTGTATACACTGTGCGGCCTCCAGGTAATATCCCCCTCTCTTATCTGCTGTATATATATATATATATATGTCCTGTCACATGTTATATGGTCTCTGTATACACTGTGCAGCCTCCAGGTAATATCCCCCTCTCTTATCTGCTGTATATATATATATGTCCTGTCACATGTTATATGGTCTCTGTCCACACTGTGCAGCCTCCAGGTAATATCCCCCTCTCTTATCTGCTGTATATATATATATATATATATATATGTCCTGTCACATGTTATATGGTCTATGTATACACTGTGCAGCCTCCAGGTAATATCCCCCTCTCTTATCTGCTGTATATATATATATATATACAGCAGATAAGAGATTAACAACTAAGATAAATTATTAAATAATGTTATAAATTAAAACATTTCCCAACTTGCTAGGCCCGCTTGGCATCTTCAAAATTTTGAGAACCAACTTCGCCCGAAATGGCGGCTGCGGCCCTGCAGCCGGCATGTGGGCATCTTCCAGCGCCTTAGGGCCTGTGTAACTTCCGCCACGGAGCAGCCTGCTCCCTCCTACCACCGGCTGCGACCCCCCACACGGACCAAGGCCATGGCCTTCTCAGCCTGCTCGTGCAGGCCAAGAAGGAAAATATTCGAAAATATTCACCTCAATGGAATTGAGATGGACCCCGTCGCATAATACGAGATGGCGGTTATCCCCTGCAGATTCTCATAATAAGAGATGGCGGTTATCCCCTGCAGATTCTCATAATAAGAGATGGCGGTTATCCCCCGCAGATTCTCATGCCTATGCCACTCCTCCCAGGGACATCATGTATTGTGATAATCAGGACTTTCCTTGCTCTCTGTAAAGCAGCTGTGAATAGGATGCCTGACCCATTAACTACTCGAAGACATACCTGCAAAACCCACAAGACTTCCTTCAAGGGACTAGTTATCCGGGGTGAGATGTGCCTTTTGTGCTACCCAGGATTATCCTTTACCGACTTTAAGTTACTGCATTTACCCAAAACCAGGGACCAAAACCGCAAAAGCTCGCAACTAGTTATGGAAAGTTTTGGACACTTCCATCTTTCTCTGCACTAAGTCAACAGCCCTATCAAAGGAGACGTACGTAACCGCCACAACCACCTCCTATATAGCGTCATTGACCGAGGGACCTTTGGGAAAAGACAGGTGAGCAATTAATCTGAACTTTCCGGGCTCCTTTTGGGAACTAAGCCTGGCGGTTCTATAAGGGACCGGCCATCCTACCCGGGGAAACCTCATACCCGACCTTCTCTAGTGCTAATATTGGATTGAATGAAATTAAACTACCGCATTTAACCAACATTGCGGTGGGCTGGTGGTTATCCTGATGCAGTGGATGGGGTGAGAAGTGCCTTTTGTGCTGCCCAGGATTATCCTTCACTGACATTAACCGCTTAACGCCCGCGCCATTTTTCACCTTCCTGACACGGGCCATTTTTTTAAATCTGCCCTGTGACACTATGAATGGTTATAACTTCGGAACGCTTTAACCTATCCAAGTGATTTTAAAATTGTTTTCTCGTGACACTTTGTACTTCATGTTAGTTACAAAATTTTGGTGGTATGTTTTGCATTTATTTAGGAGAAATTCAGATATTTGGTGAAAATTTTGAAAAATTCTCGATTACCGGACTTCAAAATGTTCTACTTCATCCCATACATAGTCATAACCACTAAAAATGTAATAACTAACATTCACCTAATTTATGTGGACGTGATGTTTTATGCATATTTTAATTTTTACAGGATGTTATGGGGCTTTGAATGTTACGTGCGATTTTCCATATTTTCATAAAAACGCAAAAACCTGCTATTCAGGGACCTGCTCAGTTTCAGGTCACTTTGAGAGGTCTAAATAAAAGAAAACCCCATAAATTACCCCATTATAGGAACTACACCCCTCAATGTATGTGAAACAACTTTTGTGAAGTTTGTTAACCCTTTAACAGTTTTACAGGGGTTAAAACAAAAACGGATGCAATTGAAAGTACTTTTTTTTTTTGACTAAATGAATGTGTTTTTAAAATGTACAAATTCTCAGTGGATAAAATGCCAAAACGCTCCACAA
>WNYA01002075.1:0-50000 GCA_019512145.1 Engystomops pustulosus
CTTGTGCATTATAATTTTGTTATATTTGTTTAGTATTTTTTTAAGCAGCACACTGTTTGGCACAGAGGCTACAGGTTTCAGGTAACTGGACATAATTGTTCTGCACATTGTTGTCAGCCATGCATTTGTGATTCATTTTCTAGTTAGTGAACCATTTTATTATGTAGTATTGAGTTCCCTCCTGTTGGCATAAATTCAAAATCGCAGCTGTAGGAAAAAGTGCACCATTGGGAATGTTGTAATCAGGGCTTGTCCACGTTAGTGTATACTAGCAATGGCTTAAATATCAATTTCAATACCATGCACACTATGTTTTTGCAGTTATAAATCAGACAGGGGGATTTCACATTTGTATTTGTATAGTTTATATTGTTATGTTTCAACAAGATGACCACAGAACACACAAATCAGAAATATTTCTTTCCCTAGAACTGATACATATTATATAATACCAGGCTATGAAACACAAACATACTATGCAGAAAGATCTTTATTTTACGGTTAACAGGTTTACTTTTAAAATGACAAATAAATACATTTTATTTCACCAGTGTTGATGTATCAATAAATATTTGGAAGAGCCTTTTTTACATGCAGTAAGTATTCATTGTATGTGCGATGGAAGCTTCCCTACAAAGAGATCTACGAAGTACAAAACATAATTGTTTCTTCTGCATATTTCTTACAATACCTAGTGCCCAAGGAACCATTCTATTTTTTCCTTCCCAAGTGGCCTCTTCGTCGCTATTTAACTCTTTAAGGACCAGCTCTTTTTCACCTTAAGAACCCAGCCCGAATTTTAAAATCGAATTTTGTCATAAAACCATCTGACAAGGGTGGGAACATAGTCTGCATGGACAGAAGTGCATATGAGGAGATGTGCCTATCCATATTGGATGATGATCAGTGCTACAAAAGATTTAATGCGAATCCAACAGTTGCATTCAAAGAGGATCTAAAAAATATTTTGGATTCGGCACAAGCAAGGAACCTCATTTTCGAAACTGAATACAAGTTCATGTTACCGAAGCATCCGCAGATAGCTGTATTTTATTCTATCCCCAAATCCACAAGGGTTACCCGCCCCTAAAGGGACGACCGATAGTCTCTGGCATGAATAACCTTACCCAGAATGCCAGTTGCTACTTAGACAAGCTGCTAAGACCCTTTGTATCATCTCTCCCATCGTATGTGAGAGATACGATGGAGGTCCTTAAAAAACTGGATGGACTTCAAATCGATAGGTGTCATTACCTAGCAAGTCTGGATGTGGAGGCACTATACTCCTCGATCCCGCATGCAAAAGGGATCGAGGCGGTGCGATTCTTCATACAGACTAGGGGGATACAATACCATCAGCACAATGAGTTTGTCGTGGACCTCCTCGAGTATGTCCTCAGCCATAATTATTTCCTCTTCGGGGACACCTTTTTCCACCAAAGCCGAGGTACAGCCATGGGTACACCATGTGCCCCCACCTACGCCAACTTGTACCTCGGCTGGTGGGAGGATAGGGTGGTCTTCGGAGAGGAGATGAACGAATGGACACAACATGTCCCATTATGGCTGAGGTACATAGACGACGTGCTGCTAGTCTGGACATCGACACCACAAAATTTTGAAAGATTCGTAGTGACCCTGAACTGCAACAACCTCAGATTCACGTCGGAAATTCAGGAACAAAAAATTGCTTTCCTGGACCTTGAAATCAGGAAAACCACGGATGGGCAAATATCAACCACAGTATATAGGAAGGAAACAGCCACCAATAATTTACTGATGTGGGATAGTTGCCATCCTTATTCCCTCAGAAAAGGAATTCCGCTTTGTACGTCGCGGTTTTCCAACCAAGATACTGCACGAATCATTTAAAGCAGCATGTATGACGGACAGAAGCACTCTACTTACGCCGAGAAAGTGGGCCAATGACTCCAAACAACTAACTAGAATCATAGGCACGTATGATGGCAACCATAAAGAGATTCAGGACATCATCTGTAATTTTTGGGACATTTTACTACATGACAAGGAGGCTGCCAAGATTTTCCCTTCGGGACCAGCAATTAGCTATAGGAGAGGTAGGAACCTTAAAGATCTCTTGGTTCACAGCTACCTCCCTCCCATCAAACCCAGCGGAACGTGGCTGGATAGGAAGCCGAAGGGTACATATCGATGCGGACATTACTCCGCATGCAAATGGATCACGCCTTGCAAAAATATACTGAGTGCATCTACACGGAACTGCTTTGAGATTCGTGATTTCATAAACTGTTCCTCGGTGGGAGTGGTATATCAAGCTACCTGCACATGCCCAGCCGACTATGTGGGCAAAACCTTTCGCCAGTTTAGGAAAAGAATTCAAGAACACATGTCGGATATTAGGGAGAACAGGGATACCCCCATCGCCAAACACATGTGGAAATACCATCAAGGGAACCAAAAGGAAATCTAATTTCGAGGCATAGAAGAATTAAGGCCATCTCCCAGGGGGGGAGACTGGGACAAGCTGATACTTAGGAAGGAAGCCCAGTGGACCTTCAGAATCAACTGTGTCCAACCCTCTGGTCTGAATGATTTTATATCATACGCAAGCTTCATTGAATAGTTTGATACGGTTTACCCTACAGAGAAATATGTGACATTACCCTAAAGGCTCAACATGCAAGACACATATACTCTGGTACTGTAGAATGAGCTTGTATAGATTACCATGTGACCACACTCAGGGCAAATACTCCATGTCATTAACCAATGGAATTTTCTTCTCCAGTGAAGTGATCCCAATTTTTGGAACAGAATATGATGTATATTAAGATAAAAGATAACATCAGAATAAACTATGCACGATTTCCACCAAATAATTCATTAAGTAGATACTTGCTTTGAATTTCATGTAAGCGGTATTATTGTGATTTACACATATAAAAAATCTGCCAGGATAATCTACAATAAAGGGACTGGAAGCAGTGCTTTCCCGATCTAAACAAAATTTACCCTCCCCTAATCAGAAACACCCATAAGATACAGCCCAAATCAGCAAGAACTAACTGGAGCAGAGTGATAAATCACTCCACTGTACATACCTGGAGTCTCACGGTACCAGAACAGGGAGAATGACAATCGCATACAGGGGGGGAGGTGCCTCCGTCCCTCCCACCTGTCTGTGATTGGTCGCTCACCCGCAGCTCCAACCTTAGGTCACAAAGTGACATTTAGTCGACTGACTGGACCAGAAGGGAGGCTCGTCAGCGGTGATGAGCAGGGGGAGGTGAATATTAAGAGGACACAGCCGGCGCGCGCCACGGCTAGTACATACCGGGCGTGCATACCGCACGGATGTCATATCACTTTAAGTTTAAATATGCCTAATAATAGACCCCTGAGGAATCTCTGGCAATGAGGAAACACGTAGGGTCCTAGGGTTAAGAGTTAGCCCTGTGGTAGCCCTATAGCTGATGGTAGATAGCCACGTTTGCATGAGAATCAGAGTAGCTATAACAAATAGAAAGTGCAATTTCTTTAATGCTACATACTGTTATATTAGCGGCACAACAATATCCATCAGCTGTTCTATCTGAAGACACAGTGTGAAGGGTGGCACAATACCACGCTCACACTGTACTTCAAAACTTTCTGTCCTTTGAGTCCAGAGGGGACAATGGCAACAAAAGATTGCAGTGTATACAAACACTTCTGTGGGGACTCTTAAGAGCCTAAAAATTAGGTGGAAAGCCCACGACTCAATGTCAACAAACTGGACAAACAAAGCGACAGACTGTTGTAAAAAAACATCTGTACTTACAGTCCTGCAAAATCTTAATATAAGAAAAATAAAAGTTAAGTTTTATTTTTAATAAAATACCTCCAACCACAGTGAATTACCATACAGTCATTCTAACCTCCCAAATTGGTTGCTAAGATGTAAGGAGGCATACAAATTGATCAGCAAATGTAAGATTTAATTATTTTAGAGGCCTATTCATATTTATAGGGTTTTAAAAAGTTCTGTGTCTTAGAAACTCACAACATTTTTAAATTGCGCAACTCAAACTATTAAAAACAGCCTTTGTTAAAGGGAACCTGTCACCACATATTTCACAAATAAAGTTAGTGGCAGGTTTCCATAGAGCCCTAGTAACTAACTGACAACCTTCTTTTAGCTAAAAATAGATGTCCTCAGATTCCCATATTTTCAACATTATAATTTTATCTGGTATTCAAGGATGTCTATAGCGAGTCGATGTGGGCGTGATCTCCTCAGGCTAATTCCAGCAGCTCATCCCCATAGCAGCAGTAATGTCATGTGACTATGATAGTTTTTAGCGGGTGACGCCGCGCTCCATGGGTGTGGGAAGGTGATGTTTTTGAATGAGGGCCTTTCTGGATTGTGTGGATGGGAATCTCAGAGGTGTAGTTTGACAAGAGCTGCTGCGTCCTCTGGTTAACAGGGAGGAAACCCTGAAAGTAAAATTATCTATATGTGTCTATGGTGACATCATTGCAGGTCCTTTAACCTTCTAACATTAGAAAATTGTACACCAAGAATATATCTCATGAAATCATGCATGGGGTACAGTTTGCTAATGTTAAGAGGCTAAACAACCTGTAATAATGTCACCCTGGTCACATGCAACAAAAAAGCCCAAATGAATGTACGGAAGACCTGGGTGCCGGCGCTCAGGTCTTCCATATGTACATTTGGGCTTCTTTGTTGCATTAAGACAGCGTCCTCTGAGTGATTTGGAACAGACGGCCGTGAGGAGGGAGAAGCCGGCAGCCACTAAAGATATATTTACACAAAGTGCTGACAATGAGCGCTACAAGGTGAGCGCATTAATTATACTTTTACTTACTTTCTTTTTTACCTGGCTTACAACACTAGGATAGCACCTAGTGTTTTCCTTTCTCTCTCCCCCCGATATTTGCCTCCATCTCAAAGAACAACAGTCTTGAGGGGATTCTATAGAGGGGTTTCAAACTTTCCTGACCCTGGTCACATGAAATTAGGCCACGCCCCTCAACTCGCTCTATAGATCCCTAGGTACCAGGCAAGTTTATAACTCTGATTTTATGGAAATGTGAGGAAAATGTATGGGGGACATATGTACAGCCCCATAGATAGAAAAGGCCGAATGGACCGTACTTCTCCATACTCAGGAAAAAGATAGGAATCTTCCTATTTGTTATGGCCCATACCCAATGCATTGCAATGGAGAGGGAATTGGTCAACTCCCCCTCCTCTCCATGGTGCCTGACGTATGCCCTCCCTGCCGTGCGGACATACGTCAGTGTAAATGCAGCCCAAACCTATGCAAATCTATAGGCTTACATGCACAATAACAGATCGTGTCTCTAACAGGATTTGTAATTGTGCTGCTGCAGGCAGCTCTGAGGTCCACATCCGGACGCCGGGACTGCCATAGAGATGATCTGCACCCCCCAAAACTGACATGCAGGCTAACCTTCAGAACAGCTACGGTCCCTTCATCAGGCCTAGTATAACAGGCTTTCTGAAGTGACACAGATTTTATACAAAATGAACAGAGAAGTGATGCAAAAAAATTTAAACAAAAAGGCAATGTCCAGGGTCATTAACAAGTTAAAAAGTATGGGGACAAACACTGAAAATTCTGCATAATAACAACACTGTGTAAATATTGCTAATATTACACAAGGAAAAAGCAAGGAAAAAGCTAAGTAAAAATAGTTGTAGAAGATACAATGTAAATATGCTACATCAAGATTTATAATTAGCCAAATATATGTCTCATCACACATATCTCTTATCAGGACTTTAAAGGGAACCTGTCACCAGGGACCTCGTTTTCACTAAAGACAGATTGTAGAAGCCCAACCAAAGCCCAACCCCAGGGACTACACAGAGGATTCTGCCAGGGTGCACAGTAAGTTATAACACACAATTATATTGTAATGCAAATGCTTAGAGAAAGCAGATGTGCAAATGCAGCTGTAATGGGCTTTTTGCAATCTGTCTTTAGTGAAAATGAGGTCCTTGGTGACAGGTTCCCTTTTACACATTTTTGTTGGTTTATTTCATTTGACTCAATTGACTCATTTGATGCAATTTTTAAAAAACAGAAATAATATATTTTTGAGAATGTAAAACTTCAAACCAGCCATGCCTCTTCTCTCTCTCGCAAAGAAAACGGACCAGCTCTTTTTCACCTTAAGAACCCAGCCCGAATTTTAAAATCTGACATGTGTCACTTTATGAGATAATAACTTTAGGTAATTATCAAGATAATACCAAGGTTATTTTCAGATAGGTTTTTCGTGACAATTCACCATAGTGGTATATTTTGGTTGAAATGGTTTTCGTTAATTTATGAAAAATTTTGGGTAAATTATTCTAATTCTAAATGTGATGCTCATCATACAGTTATTCTAACCTCCCAAATTGGTTGCTAAGATGTAAGGAGGCATACAAATTGATCAGCAAATGTAAGATTTAATTATTTTAGAGGCCTATTCATATTTATAGGGTTTTAAAAAGTTCTGTGTCTTAGAAACTCACAACATTTTTAAATTGCACAACTCAAACTATTAAAAACAGCCTTTGTTAAAGGGAACCTGTCACCACATATTTCACAAATAAAGTTAGTTACTAGGGCTCTATGGAAACCTGCCACTTACTGACAACTTTCTTTTAGCTAAAAATAGTTTTCCTCAGATTCCCATATTTTCAACATTATAATTTTATCTGGAAATCCAAGGATGTCTATAGCGAGTCGAGGTGAGCTGGATCTCCTCAGGCTAAATCCAGCAGCTCATCCCCATGCTTTCTCTTCATGCAGCAGTAATGTCATGTGACTATGGTGACATCATTGCAGGTCCTTTAACCTTCTAACATTAGAAAAGTGTATAGCAGAAAAAATATATAGTGAAAACGCCGGCTCTCCCGTGTCCTTGGTGTCAATAGCTCCGTCCGAACTCCAAACCACGGCAGGTGCCTCCGGAAGCCGGCCTCTGTCCACAGGCCAAAACGAGCAGTAGAAACAAGTTAGGGATCCAGCACTCTGTACCATACGTGGAGACGGTTGGTAAGTGAATCAAACTTCCTTTATTGAAATCTTAAAATTCATGCAGACACACGTAGCTGTACATTGATCAACGCGTTTCGGCAGAAGCTGCCTTAGCCATGATCTAATATGCACAAGTGAACACTGGACTTTTAAAACACCCGCTCCGCGACGTCATGGATCAGGTGATCAAAAATAGGAGGGACAATGAGCATGAAGCCGATATAGACAATGTCAATCATGGGATCATATGATGTCCAAGGCGTCGCGGGTCAGGTGGTCAAAGTGGGAGGAGCAGCACATGAAAATAAGATGCAGAGGATATTACCTATTGAATCGCAGCACTGAAACAGCCATCCTCCCACCTTGGACCATGGAATATAGAAGCTAAAAAACATTTACTTGTGTAAAAATACATAAAAGTGAAAAGAAGAAGAAAGGGACTTAAATGGGATCACGATAAACAACATAAATGCTGATTCGGAATTGAGGATATCACAGGAAAATTATTTGAATGGAGAAACAGGAGGTAAGTTATCAAGTACATACCGAATACATGGATAAATAGATATAGAAATACAAATACAGAATCACATGAATGCGGAATTGCGTGTACACGTACTTGTTTATAACACATGGTAAAGGTGGCTATCAAAAAATATACAAATACAAATGTAGAACCGCAAGAATGCGAAATTGCGTGTACACGCACTTGTAATACCACACAATGAAAGTGACACAATCAAAAATACATAAGATACAAGCAGAAGAGGACTCAATATGTTAAAATGATGTCAGATCTTTTATTCAAACCTTCTGGTTGGTGACTAACTAAAGTAAACATCCAGAAGGTTTCTCGATTGAGTAGCTTCCGCTTGATATCTCCTCCTCTGATGGGCTGGTAGACCCTCTCTATACCGGTCCAAGAGAAACCATCCGTCTGTTTGTTGTGGCAATCCCTAAAATGTTTGGAAATAGAGGATATATTTAAAGAATTGTTACTTATAACGGATAGATGCCTGCGTATTCTGATTTTCAAAGGGCCCGCCGTGTGTCCTACATACTGTTTTTGACACTTCAAACAGGAGGCCACATATATGACGTTGGAGGTATTACAATTAATGTATGAGTTTATATTAAAATTCATACCCGTATTTATGGATGTGACTGTATTACCTGTTTTTATGTAGTCACAAACCTTGCATTGTTTATGTCCACACCTAAAATTTCCCTTATACTTTAGCCACGTGGGTTTTTTACATTCTTCACTTAGAAAGAGACTTGGAGAAAGACTATTGCCCAGAGTAGGGCCTCTTTTGGCAATATATTTAATGCCAGGAGATATAATCTTATAGAAAGGCGGACAAGGAAAGACCAGAAAAGCGCTCATAGAGTAGTATGGTAGTAGCTTGTGGTGCTGACTAGGAGGAATGGAGAGAGGCTCACCGGATGTGGTTGTGCTGTTTTAGGCCCAACTCTAATGAGGGTATAGATGGTTAGTGTCTCCTGGTGCTGCCCATGGACAAGGGTCGTCAAGACACGGTTGCCAAACCGGACTGGAAGCGTAGTCGGTAGAGCAGGAAGGGTACTTGTCTCAGTTCGGCGCACACAGATAGGTGACATACACAAGATGAATCCAAAAAAGGGGGTATTTTTATTTTGTATCTCTGGAACACAACGCGTTTCGGAGTCTACAATGACTCCTTTAAAGGAGTGCGCCGATCTGAGACAAGTACCCTTCCTGCTCTAGGAGATATAATTTGACGTAATATGGGATCCTGTACCAGCATGGGGATAAATTTTTTTACAATGTTTATCACTTGGGGATACTGATTACTGTATGCTGTTACAAAAAGAACCATGAATTTGCCTTTGGTGTTTGTGGCCTTGTGACTTTGCATGTCTAGTAACATACTTTGTGTAATATTGTTGTTTTTTTTAGCTGCTGTAGCTATATCTACATGTCTGTACCTACGTGACCTAAGGCGCAGACTGAGATTTCGTCTCTCCTGTATAAAGTCCGAATCTAGTGTACAATTGCGACGGATTCTTATCATTTCCCCATAGGGGATATTTTTGGTCACATGTTTTGGGTGGCATGAGGTGGCAAGCAAGGTGGTGTTGCCAGAAACTTTTTTCCTAAAGGGTTTCACTAGGACCTTATTTTCTACGCACATGAGGGTGATATCAAGAAAGTCAATGGACTCCCCTCCAAACTCTGAGGTGAACTTAAGGTTCATTTCATTGTTGTTCATGTATATTACAAAATCTGTAAATCTATTTTTGGAGTCTCTCCAAACCCACACCAAATCATCAATGTACCTGCCTAGCCAGGCAATTGATTCTCGGTGTGGGTTGGCATCCGAAAAGATATAATGTTCTTCCCATTGGGACATAAATATGTTGGCGAGTGAGGGGGAGAATTTTATCCCCATAGGGGCCCCCCTCTTTCTGTAAATAAAAAACATGGTTGAAAATGAAAAAGTTGTTTTTCAGTAAAAATTCTGTGGCCATTAGGATAAATATCTTCAAGGGTTCATCATAAGTGCTGTATACATTAAGGTGTTTTCTCAAACAATTTAGACCCAATGTATGGGGAATAGAAGAATACAGCGCGGCCACATCACAAGTGGCCCAACTACATCCTTGTTTCCATTCAAACTTATCCATAGTGTAAATATAATAATAATAATAATAATATGTTTTGTATCTTGTATGTAGCTGGGGGTTACACGTGTTAGAGGTTGAAAATACATATCTAGCCATTCTCCTAGGCATTCCCCAAGGCTACCAATGCCCGCTACGATGGGTTTCATGGGAGGGGGAAACATATTTTTGTGTACCTTAGGCAACGAATGGAACACGGGAGTGACCGGGTGTTCCACATACAGATAGTCTCCCAATTTTTGAGATAAAACGCCCATATGTATCCCCTCTTGTAAAAGATTTCTTAACTCTGATTGACTATTATGTGAAAAGTGTACACCAAGAATAGATCTCATGAAATCATGCATGGGGTACAGTTTTCTAATGTTAAGAGGCTAAACGACCTGTAAAAATGTCACCCTGGTCACATGCAACAAAGAAGCCCAAATGAATGTATGGAAGACCTGGGTGCCGGCGCTCAGGTCTTCCATATGTACATTTGGGCTTCTTTGTTGCATTAAGACAACGTCCTCTGAGTGATTTGGAACAGACGGCCGTGAGGAGGGAGGAGCCGGCAGCCACTAAAGATATATTTACACAAAGCGCTGACAATGAGCGCTACAAGGTGAGCGCTTTAATTATACTTTTACCTACTTTCTTTTTTACCTGGCCTACTACACTAGGATAGCGCCTGTTGTCTTTCCTTTCTCTCTCCCCCCGATATTTGCCTCCATCTTAAAGAACAACAGTCTTGAGGGGATTCTATAGAGGGGTTTCAAACTTCCTGACCCCGGTCACATGAAATTAGGCCACGCCCCTCAACTCGCTCTATAGATCCCTAGATACCAGGCAAGTTTATAACTCTGATTTTATGGAAATGTGAGGAAAATGTATGGGGGACATATGTACAGCCCCATAGATAGAAAAGGCCGCACAGACCGTACTTCTCCATACTCAGGAAAAAGATAGCAAATCTTCCTTTTTGTTACGGCCCATACCCAATACATTGCTATGGAGAGAGAAGGGGTCAATCCCCCCTCCTCTCCATGGTGCCTGACGTATGCCCTCCCTGCCGTGCGGACATACATCAGTGTAAATGCAGCCCAAGCCTATGCAAATCTATGGGCTGACATGCACAATAACAGATCGTGTCTCTAGCAGGATCTGTAATTGTGCTGCTGCAGGCAGCTCTGAGGTCCACATCCGGACCCCGGGGCTGCCATAGAGATGATCGGCACCCCCAAAACTGACATGCAGGCTAACTTTCAGAACAGCTACGGTCCCTTCATCAGGCCTTGAATAACAGGATTTCTGAAGTGACACAGATTTTATACAAAATGAAAAGAGAAGGGATGCAAAAAAATTCAAACAAAAAGGCAATGTCCAGGTATAGGGACAAACACTGAAAATTCTGCATAATAACAACACTGTGTAAATATTGCTAATATTACACAAGGAAAAAGCAAGGAAAAAGCTAAGTAAAAATAGTTGTAGAAGATACAATGTAAATATGCTACATCAAGATTTATAACTATCCGAATATATGTGTCATCACACATATATCTTATCAGGACTTTAAAGGGAACCTGTCACCAGGGACCTCATTTTCACTAAAGACAGATTGTAGAAGCCCAACCAAAGCCCAACCCCAGGGACTACACAGAGGATTCTGCCAGGGTGCACAGTAAGTTATAACACACAATTATATTGTTAAAATGGAACAAAAACGCAGCCAAAAACGTCAGTTTTTCACGCATTGCACCCTGACGTGAAATGCAACGCTAGTGTGGAAGGGGCCTTATGCCATGACATTTATCAAAATATTTGCGTGGGTTTCCTCAGGGTCCTCTGGTTTCCTCCCACACTCCAAAACATACTGGTAGGTTGATTAGATTGTGGGACAGGGAATGATTTGGCAAGCTCTGTGCTGTGCTGCGTAATCTGTGTGCGCTATATAAATAAAGGAATTATTGTTATCAATAGCTGTGCGCTAAAATGCCTTGCATACATGACTTTCTGGTGTGTGGCGTCACTTTTTGCAGGACAGCTGTACCATTGGGTGGCACTAAGTAAATTTGTCCTGGAAAGTGGTCAGAATCTCTATGGTGCGCTGCATATTTAACACATTTAAATGTTGCATAATAAATAGCTGTAAATGCCTTCTCGGTCCCGCTGTAAATAAACCAACTATTTCTCAATATCATGCAACAAGATGCAAATGTTTTATCATTTCTGTGCTGGCGGCAAATTTCTTCTAGGTATTCTGAGATCAACTGTAAGTTGTAGTATAGAAAGTTTAGACATTTAGGAAACCCAGTAAGGGTGATGCCACACATGGCGTTTTTGGTCCGTTTTTAGTCAATATTTTCCAATTATCTTAATAGATAAACAGGTTGTAAGCAGCCAAAGGCATGGTAAATGGCCAAAAACGGACTGAAAACGGATGTTTAAAATCGGACCAAAAACGTCATGTGTGGCATCACCCTAATAACTCAGACGTGAAGATCAACATTGACTTATCTAACATGAGGCCAGTTAGCCTTTGGCCACAGGGCGGCAGAGGGAGGAAAATGGTTTGTGGATATGAACTTAGTCCTGCAAGTTAAGGTCTACTGCAGTTTTTTTGCTTCTGTAACTTGTGCTTTTGCTTAACATGTCTGTGCCTCCTTAAAAAACATGACAGGACTCTACTCTGAAATGTGCACATAGAAAGAACAGCACTTCATACTGTTGTGGTATTCATTGATTGTTGCTTTTTTGTTGTTGCCATTGTACAAGTGGTATATAATGAAGAAATTACAGAATATTGTTATTACAAATGATAAGAGACAGAGTCAGACAGGAGAAGGCCTATGTGTTTACCATAAGCCTCTTAGAGCTGAACTATTCTAGTTGCCCATGGCAACCAATCAGAGCTCAGCTTTCATTTCCACACAGCTGTTTATAAAATTCAAGCTGAGCTCTGATTGGTTTCCATGGGTACAACAAGAACAGTTTTACCTCAGAAACTTGATGATAAATCTCCTCATGTGTGTAACATGGCTGGGTGACAGCTTTTCTGAATGACAAGTGCAAGGAGTGTTGAGATGACGGCAGGCGGTCTCGGAGCTCGCCAGCATCACCACCTATTCCTCTGATAACCTGTCACTACATGCTGTGTATAGATATATAATTGCTCTACTAGGGTGTATCCGGGAATAGAAAACATGGAATGAAAACTTACTGCTGCATGTTAGGCTGTATTCACACTGTCGTATGGGGGATGTATACACATTCTATATATGCCCCCTATAGACATCAATGGGCGCACGGCACCCTACAGGAGCGATATGGTGCTGCACAAGTGCGGCACCGTACCATTCCATACCCCGTGAAAAGATAGGACATGTCGCCGTGCCCCATGTTCCTGTACGGAGAGGGGTAGGGGTGATCTACGGTACAGCGGGCACACGTCAGAGTGAATGTAGCCTTAAAAGTTTGAATATAGTGCAGCCAAACTGATCATAGTGCGACAAAAGTATCAATAGCTTTCAAAGGGAATGTACAATATATAGAACTTATCTACAAATAATGTTAATGGGGCTCTCACATCCCCTTTTAGGAATGAGCAGCAGATTATGTTTTGGCACATATTCATATATGAAGTTTATGAAGTCAGTACGTTCATATATGAAGTCAGTATATTCATCTCTATGAAGTTGCCATAAGAAAGGTGCATACAGTACTCAGCTTTCCAGTCCAATAGAAAATGCATAGAGTAGTCACACATAGTTTTGGGCTTTTTTTATAGCCTTGTGAGTAGTGGGGTGCCAGTGATCAGAATCCTATACATTTTACACTTATCTGTAATACTGTGTATAGAGGATAAGTTATGTTCACAAAATACAGCCGGTCCCCTACTTACAGACAACCCATACTTAAAGACGGACCCCTCTGCCCACTGTGACCTCTTATGAAGCTCTCTGAAAGCTTTAGTGTAGTCTCAGACTGCAATGATCAGCTGTATGATGTCTGTAATGAAGCTTTATTGATAATCCTTGGTCCAATTACAGCTAAAAATTTTGAAACTCCAATGGTCACAGGGACAAAAAATTTTTTTGGTCTGGATAGACAATTATAAAATATAGAGTTTCGACTTACATACAAATTCAATTTAAGAACAAACCTATGGACCATATCTTGTACGTAACCCGGGGACTGCCTGTAGTGTCTTTATGGTATAAGTTTAAAATAAATACAGCTTTGAGATCTGTGTACCATTACTATCAGTAGTGGATTATAATATAGGCGCTTAGGGTGGTAGCCCGGGGGCCCAAGCCTTCTAGGGGGTTGATGGCCACCCAAACTACCCATCAAATTACTGCAAAGGTCCTGAAATTGCAGAATGAAAGCAGGCAGGAAGGACACATCCTTCATTCCCCAAGAAGCTGATTCTTCTGGGTACTCCAGTTTCCTCCCACAAAACATACTGGTAGGTTGATTAGATTGGCAAGCTCTGTGTAGCACTGTGGAATCTGTGTGTGCTATATAAATAAAGGAATTATTATTATCATTATTATTCATGGCTTTGGGGAAGCCGGAGCCCAAGTACCTGAGTGGCTGGATGAGCGCAGCCAAGCTCTCGTTTTCAGTCACGGCGCTGGGTACCGTGGGTAGATATGGAATCCCTGATGGTGATGCATGGGGTGTCCGTGGTGGTAACACAGGGATCACTCTAAAGCATTCAACTTTCATTTCTTTTATTGCAACTCAGCAACGGCAACAACAGCAGTAACTTCAACTGGGTCGAGATGGCTGGGTGGATATTGTTCCACAGGAGGTCCTCACAGCCTGGTAAAGGTAGCTTCAGGCTGGAGAGGAATGTTGGCTGATTTAGCAGCAGGATGGGGCAGATTCCTGGAGGTGGGTGTCTGCTTGGGCCGGGTCACCACTGAGGCCAAGTGTGTCAGGGCAGCGTGCCATAGACACATGCTTCCATGAAGATTTCTATCTAGAAGACATCCCCTTCCTCTGTCTAAGGCTACATTCACACAATGTATGCCCGCCATACCGTAGTATGCCAGGCATACATCGGCGCAGGGGATGAGCACAGCTCAACCCCGCCCCTCTCCATAGGAATATACAGTGCACGATGCCATATTCCATAGAAGGATAGGACATGTCCTGTTACTTACTAACAAAAAGATGCATTCAGCATTAATTGCCCCTTTGGAACCTGTCATCAATCAAATTTGGCCTCCGTGATGACGGGTTCCCATTTTAAGCTGCATTTTTCCCCCAATGTGTTTGAAAACGCATACACATGCAAACACATAGGGGCAGGTTCCCCCACTCAGGTCCGACAGAGTTCTTTTGTAGTGCACCTTCAACATAGGGTGTGTGACACAATTTGATAGTTAAATATGGTGCTCAGTCCAAATTAGTCGGGCCGTCCGACGGCACGCCCCCTAATTTGTGGCGCATGGAGACCAGTGCGGCTGTTCCACAAGAGGGTCGCTAGCTCCACAATCTGAGAGCTAACTTGCTGAGACCCCCCCCCCCAGATCAAGAAAACGAGGGGTTCGATGGGGTCCAACGTACCTCCGTCGGACCCGACGTCGCTCCGTCAGACTAATGGAACAGGCGGCCGCGCATGACTGTTCTGCTCCATTAACCTCTATGGAGCTGACGGAAATTGCCGAGCCGTGATCTGTGGGGGTCCCAGTACTGAGACCCCCACTGATCTGTAAGTTAGGCCCGGTCCCGTGAATAGGGCCTAATTTGCATTTGGGAAAACCCCTTTAAGCTTTTGCGTTCAGGGAGGAGGAACTTGAAATGTATTTTAAAATATTAATTAATTGTGCAAACATTGACTCAATGTCCAACATTAGGTAGGACCTATTATTAAAAACATCTTTTTGATTTTTTTCAGTTTACAGAGATAACAAGGATTTGTTATCTGTTGTACAAATTGTAATTCCTGAGGGCACCATTTATATCTTTTGTTCAGTGTTTAACGTTTGTATAGATCAGACATTTTGGGACAGAGATACTGAACATGTTTATGATTTTACTTGTTTATTTTTATATGTGTTCTTTTTTAAATATTTTTACTATATTTTCTGGTCCCCCAGGGTACTTTAAACTTATGGAGTCTAATCACTGATTCAATACACTGCAACACATCTATCAATTGTAATTATGTTACAGATCAGGCTGAACGAGAGCTCTAAGGCCCCTTCCACACTTGCGTTTATCATGCACGTGTTCTGCGCATGCTTTTGCTGCGCAGAACTTGCATTGCACTCTGATCCGTTGTAATCAATGGCATCTAAAGAAACAGCTTACTCCTGCTCTGTATAGAGAGTGCTCAGCCTGTGACCCCCCTGAAAACAGCTCTTACTGATTTACATATTTAGTTGTATGGCGTGAAGGTACTTGTTAAAAGACAGAGGACTCTCACTATCTAACAAAGCAACCTGTAAGTGTTATAGTAAATATCATAGGTCCCGTACTGTTGGTGTGTCAATAATGGGTCCCTCTGTGCCCTCCATCAATAGTGTACATTCACGTGGACTGGAAGAATTGTATGCGTCAGACTTCTGCAATCATATATGGAGCAGAGTCACAGCCCTGGGCAGACAAGGAGGCTGTCCTGCACTTCCATATCACGGCAATACAGTTAAAGAAATGCTACCATCAAAAGCATGATAAATCAGGAACACTTTCTCATAGATCTAGGCACACCAGGAAGTGCACACAGTGGGAGGGGGAAGTGCTTCTGCCCAATGTAACAGCCTATGAAGCTACAGCGTGAAGTTCTAGCTCAAAAGGCTTCACAGGCTGTTACACTGTCTCCCCATGTGGTCCAGCAGAAATTCCCCCCCTTTCTCTGCTTGATGCAATCTCATGGTAGCAGGAGACGTTACGGCACACAGTAGGAGGGTGGAGTGCTCCTGCACAGTGTAATAGCCTAGGAAGGCTTCAGCACAGAGTTTTATCAGAGCCTTTCTGGGACATTAGCATAGTTTTAGAAGTTGATTTTAGACAGAAGAAGGCCTTGTATAACAAATATAAGAAGATTACCACAGTCAAAAAAAGAACAAAGGAGTATAGCCAATACAAAAGCAAACAAACAATTTATTTCATACAACGTCTCTGGAATACAAAGAGACTCAATAAATTAACAAAATTGTTGTGGATTGATAAACTTTATGGTTATTTGAACCATTCAGCGATACTTGGAATTGTTCTATATAACGGGGCTTCTTTCAGGGCTTTACATACTTTACAATATTCAGTAACCCAAGATTTTTCATTTTTTACTGGCTTATAACTAGATCTCCAGTTAAAATACAGCAGGTATTTTTGCTCATCTTTGTCCAGACTGAGGAGGTAAGAAGCCAATTCTTGAGGACTAGAAAAATCGTCTACGTGAATAAAGGAGTCTGGTGGGACAAAACGTTCATAGTTTTTACGTGGAAGACCCATAACAACTGGGACTGTTCCTGCAAGGAATGAATTTCTCCAGAGTTTTTCTGTTATATAATCTTCATGAACTGAATTCTCAAAAGCAAGGTAAAACTTATATGTGGACAGAGTTTGCAATGTTTGATTTCTTGGAAGAACTAAATGACCCTTTCCAAAGACGTCTACTTTGATATGCTTTTTAAACTTGATATAATACTCATTTCTCTGTTTTGCTCCCCAGTTACTTGCTACCCAAGCAACCAATCGGGTCTTCTGAGGAATAGTAAAATTTTCCTTATCATCAGACTTTTCCAACCATCCATAGGGAGTAAAGATGTCAGAATCTGCCCTGTAGGACATGGTCATATTGATGAGATTGTCCATGATGGTGAGATTTCTCAGATGTGATGGTGGCTCCAGACTAAACCAGATCCAGTACTGATTGGGAGGCCTTGGCCCTTGTGGTAACAGAGATTTGGAGTGTGACACATCTACATGACTAATAACAACAGCAGTGGCCATTGAATACATACTGCGATCTACTGTAAAGGAGCAATCAGATGATTCAATTGCTGGAGGACATTGATTAAGAGGAAACGAATATCCTAATGGCCATGTCCAAAGAAGGATAATAATTGAAGACTGATTTGATGATTTCGTCTGGTCTTGTGGTGTTGCCTTTGGGTGGTCTGGTAGGACAGGTTTTGTTGAAGGGATTGTAGAGTTAAATGAAATCTTAAAATCCTGCTTTGTAGAATAACATTTGTGCTCAGGTGATTCTCCACTGTAGTACAATGTACAGAATACAAAAATACAATAACTGTATATAGCCAAAAATAGAATAATCCAGCCTGTCTTTGGTACATGGTTTGGACAAGCCATTGCAGACATATAGCGTAATTTTTCAGGAAGATCTCAAAAAATGATTGAATGATGTTTATGTCACTTCTTTTTTCACTTGTGTTGCCTTTGGGTGGTCTGGTAGGACAGGTTTTGTTGAAGGGATTGTAGAGTTAAATGAAATCTTAAAATCCGGCTTTGTAGAATAACATTTGTGCTCAGGTGATTCTTCACTGTAGTACAATGTACAGAATACAAAAATACAATAACTGTATATAGCCAAAAATAGAATAATCCAGCCTGTCTTTGGTACATGGTTTGGACAAGCCATTGCAGACATATAGCATAATTTTTCAGGAAGATCTCAAAAAAATGATTGAATGATGTTTATGTCACTTCTTTTTTCACTTTTGAATTCTAGGGTTGTGCATTAAGAGAAAGAAGGAAATTGATGTTAAAATTTAGAAACCAATATCTGTAATAAATTGTTGAAAAAAAGACAACTGAATAATATTCGTATCACACAATATATAGCGGTGCTTAGAGCAGACTAAACAAACATGTCTTATAGATAAACAGCCCTAAAAAAGTTTGAAAAGGATGCCGGAGACTCTGGAGCGGCCTCTGGGAAGGCCGGAGACTCTGGAGCATTCTCTGGGAAGGCGGGAGACTCTGGAGCATTCTCTGGAAGGCCGGAGACTCTGGAGCCAGAAACGTGGTATAGGTAGCCATGTCTGGATCACCACTATCCCATAGAGGAGTAGCCCAGGCCAGGGCCTCTCCAAAGAGCAAACAGAAGACAAACGCTAGCTTAGAGCATTCAGTGGTGAACTGGGAGGAAATCAATTCAATGTGCAGCAAGCACTGGGAAAAAAAGCTCCTGCACAAATTGGGGTTGCCATCAAATTTGTTAGTCATAAAAAATTCAGGTCCAGACTCTTCTGCCGGAAAACATGGCGGGGTGACTGAGGCAACAGGAGGAGGAGTCGTGTGGGAGCCTGCTGCTGGGAGGCAATCATCCGTCGAAGGATGGCAGTGAGTTTTGGACAGCAATTTCTTGAGACTGCTGGGCGATACTGCTGGGAAGGTCAGCCAGTAGCAGGAGTGGGTTCCATGGCACAGTCCAGGGCTTTAGCAGCATACATGACCTTGGCTGGTCCATGGCCGGATCTTACTGTCACACATGGGGGTGTGGTAGAGTCTCTTGGGACTAGAGACTCTACCCGAGATCCTGGGCCACCACGGGAGATGGTACTAGCCGCAACCCAGGACCGAAGTCTAAGTGGCCCCTGGTCTTTGCCGGAGCCCACCGCAAAACGGGATTGTCTTGCTGCAGTGGGGTGCCACCAGGTCGTTCCACAGGTGCGACTAGGCCTGCGGTGGCAGCCAAGGTAGGTAAGCAGGAAACAGGAACTACAGGGAAGGTAGGATCTCGGGAAGGCAGGACCTTGGAATGGCAGGACCTCGGGATGGCAGGACCTCAAGATGGCAGGACCTCGGAAGGCAGGACCTCGGGAAGGCAGGACCTTGGGGAGGCAGGACCTCGGGGAGGCAGGACCTCGGGAAGGCAGGACCTCGGGAAGGCAGGATCTCGGGAAGGCAGGATCTCGGGGAGGCAGGACCTCTGGATGGGAGGACTTCAGGGATAACCACCGGGATACAGGACCGCCACAGGAATACAGGAATGCCACAGGAACGCCATAGAAATACCACAGGAACGCAGGGAACGCTGAAACAATAGGAAACACAGGAGGGCTTTCACTTCAGGGAATGACTTGAAGATCCAATTAAGGGGACACTGGCCCTTCAAGTCAGGATGAGTCAGCACCTGCATGGGACCACAGCCTGGAGGGGTAAGTACGGGCCGGGGGAAAACACCACATAGCGGAGCGCGGGTGTACCCACGATCCGTGACATGGATGGCGGGGGCACCCGTGACAAGTGTTATCCATGCAAAGGTCAGAAGTACCAAAGTATCAAGAATGGTTGACTGATGTCTGTCATGCAACGTCCTAATAATAATAATATTAATAATTCTTTATTTATATAGCGCACACAGATTACGCAGCGCTGCACAGAACTTGTCACAACAGTCCCTGTCCTCACAATCTAAACAACCTAAGGCCCCTTCCACACTAGCGTTTTTCACGCGCGAGTTCTGCACGTGCTTTTGACGCGCAGAACTTGCATTGCACTCTGTCCCATTGTTTCCAATGGGTCTTTCCTCATTTGCATTGTTTTTCATGCGCGTGCTTGTGTTTGTTTTGACGCGCGTCAAAATCGCAGCATGCTCTACTTTTGCGTTTCACGCGCGTTTTTCCCGCCCCATTCAAGTCTATGGAGACGCATCAAAAATGCATTGCACTCGCAAGCATTGCAAGTGCAATGGGAGTGCAATGCGTTTTAAATGGATGGGTTGCTAGGTGACATGAATAATTCCCCTGCTCGAGATCGAGCATTTAATTAAAACAGGATCATTTAAGTGAAGAACACAGTGAAGAATAGATTACAGATGTTCGGCACATCTGCTTACTTGTCGGAAGATACGCGCGGAACGGTGCGAACAAAATAGCATGTGAAGAACAATATATATGTGTGTGAAGAAGACATTGCAGATGTTTCCATCTAGGAAAAAGGAACTACAGGGCCTTTTTGTCCCTCATTCTAATTTTTCCTCAATCCTCTCAATTGGTCCAGCGTGAAATATACTTTTTGGATTTATTCTGATAAATAGAACTTAAAGGAAACCATTTGATGTGATGCATTATGAAGCAAACATACCTTGAGAATGCTGTAGCTACACTGATGCAGAAACATATCTTGTTTAACCCCTGTGCTGAGTGGTTTTGCAGATAAAACAATTCTAAAATTATGATAATGAAGCTCTGTCACTTCTGTGCCTGGGCTCGGGGCTTCTCCTAGCACATCAGTTATTCACTGCAGTAGAGGATGATGTAATCCCTGGGTTGTGCCTGAAGGCAAAATAATCAATTGCTGCACCATCCCCCAGCTGCTGTGTATGATCCAGCTCAGGTTGATTAGTCATGTCTGTATGTAATACAAGCTCAGTGTAACTTGTGCAATCATGCAATTCATCTTTCCCAAGTTCCTGAACGTTATAATTGTTTTTTCAGCAAAACCACTCAGCTCAGGGATTAACCACCATATGATCCTGCATCAGTGTAGCTACAGCATTCTCAAGGTATGTTTGCTTCATACTGCATGAAATCACATGGTAGGTTTCCTTTAATGGGACCCCCGCCCATTTAAAGGGAAACTGTCATCACAAATTGGCCTAATAAACCAGCATGTTGTCGAGCAGCTGAGCAGCTTCTAGATGATGTTTCTTTCATGGTCTGGTGCGGTGACATCACCCAGAAAATCAACTTTGAAGTGAGACGTAAATTTGTTTTAATGAAGTCAAGGAAGCGGAGAGTTTAACACTGAAGTCATCTTTCCCTGCCTAAAAATGCCCCTTCACTGTAATTGCTGGTGCTGTGTCCAGGGACATCATTGATCAGATCTTCTGAAGTCTGACACATGGGGGCAGATTTACTTACCCGGTCCAATCGCGATCCAGCGGCGGCTTCTCCGACGCTGATTCGGGTCCGGCCGGGATTCACTAAGGTCCGTGCACCAATATCCAGCAGGTATTGCTGCTGCGCCGAGGTCCGCCGGAGTTCACCTTCTATGTCTTGGTGCAGGTAAGTGTGTGTCAAGCGACACTTTTTTTTTTAAATACTGCGATTTTTCCGAATCCGTCGGGTTTTCCAACGGCCATGCCTCATGATTTCCGTCACGCCAAAGCGCCACAATCTGATCACGTGCGCCAAAAACCTGGGGCAATTCGGCATGAATCGGAAAAATTTGGGAAACAATTCGATGAAAAAAAGCGATTCGGCCCTTAGTAAATGACCCCCATGATGTCAATTATCTGGGAGGAGGTGTTCAGAGGCAGGGAGAGGTTGACTTCAGCATTAAACTCTCCGCCTCCCTGACTTTATACATTTCACATCAAAGTTGATTTTCTGGATGATGCCACCAAGCTGGGCCATGAAAGAAACATCATCTAGAAGCTGTTCAACAGCTTGACAACCCACTGGTGGTGGTTTATTAGGTTAATTTTTAATAATAATAATAATTCCTTTATTTATATAGCGGACACAGATTATGCAGCGCTGCACAGAGTTTGCCAGATTAGTCCCTGTACCCAATGGGGCTCACAATCGAATCAACCTACTAGTATGTTTTGGAGTGTGGGAGGAAACCAGAGGACCCAGAGGAAACCAACGCAAACACAGAGAGAACATAAAACTCTTTGCAGATGTTGACTCTGGGACATGAACCCAGGACTGCAACGCTGCAAGGCTGTAATGCTAAACCACTGAGCCACCGTGCTGCAAGGCTGTAGGGCTAACCACTGAGCTATCGTGCTGCAAGGCTGTAGTGCTCACCACTGAGCCACCATACTGCAAGGCTGTAGTTTTAGCAGATGCAGTGGAAACGCAATGTAACCTTAGAATGTAATCAAGGCTAAAGCCAGTGGAATGCGTCAAAAGCGCAACGCACAACGCGACCCAACGCATCGCGTGAATGCGCTCTCAGGCCGTGCTCCCACGCACCTCCCCCTGTGCGCTAGCGTCGCGTCATGACGGACGCCTAGCGCTACGTGTGACCGCGGCCTCAGGGCGCGTTCACACGTTGTGTTTTGACCTGCGTTAACATTGCGTTTACAAACATAAACGGTAATGTAATTAGGCAAATCACCTCTCATCAGCTGTTGTATATGCGTTTCAAACGCAATGAAAACGCGACCAAAACGCAACGTGTGAACGCGCCCTCAGGGTTACCAGGTCTCCCCCAGTGTGTATTCCTGAAGTCTTCTCTTAATGAAATCATTTGGCCTACCTGTGTTCATCTCCTGCAATATAGAATAGATACAACACTTTCCCCTAGTTACCATATCAAGAGATAACATGTTATAGAGAGACGTATGTTTATTAAAGTAACCCTTTGGTCGCCTTCCCATGTGCCATTTTTAAACGCATCCAAAAGGAAAGTGGGAGGGAGTTTGGCCAAAACGCACATGCGTTTGCAATGAAACCGCCTGCGTTTCAGGCAGACCCTCCCCCCCTCCTACCTTCATTTTAGATGCTTTTAAAAACGCGAGGAGAGCCTGTTTATCTATTAAGATAATCAGGAATATTGGTCAGAAACTTTAAAAAACTGATGCGTTTTTAAACTGACGGAAAAATGCATGTTAACCCCTTAACGCCGAAGCCACTTTTCACCTTCCTGACACGGCCCATTTTTTCAAATCTACCCTGTGTCACTATAAATGGTTATAACGTTTAAACGCTTTAACATATTTGTACTTTTTTGGGGGTATGTTTTGCATTAATTTATGAGAAAATCAGATATTTGGTGAAAATTGGAAAAATTCTCAAATTTCAAAATGTTCTACTTTTTCCACACATAGTCATAACCGCAAAAATACTTAAAGGGGTATTCCGGGAATATGAACGTCCGACACAAAAACCCATGATGATATAAATAAATGAGTACAACAAAACTCAATGTCATTAGTCACAAAATGGAGCTTAAATAGTTTAATTTTATGATTTACAAAATTTATGGCCTCTCTAAAGTAGGTGCAGTTATCACTAAGATGGCCGCCACTGGAGACTACAAGTCCCATGATCCTTTAGTTCTCAGTAACTCCTCCTCCCTCTCAGGCTCTGCTCCCAGTGATGATCTAACAGGCTGTGCTGCTCTGTTACCATAGTAATGATGTGTAACTGCCATCACCACAACACTGACCATACTGGATGCACTGCAACCAACCGACTACAGCCAAACATAGTGGTGATCACATGACCCTGCCCAGGCAGATACAGGCGGTCCCCTACTTAAAGACACCCAACTTACAGACAACCCATAGTTACAGACAAACCCCTCTGATCTCTGGTGAAGCTTTCTGGATGCTTTACTATAGTCCAAGATTGCAATGATCAGCTGTAAAGTGTCTGTAATGAAGCCTTATTGATAATCCTTGGTCCTATTACAGCAAAAAATGTTTAAACTCCAAATAACTAACATTCACTAAATGTCTACTTTATGTGTACATGGTTTTTTTATGCATACTCTTATTTTTGTAGGATGTTATGGGGCTTTGAACGTTTTCATAAAAAACGCAAAATCCTGCTATTGAGGGACCTGCTCAGGATTTAAGTCACTTTGAGAGGCCTAAATAAAAGTAAATCCCCATAAATTACCCCATTATAGAAACTACACCCCTCAATGTACGTAAAACAACTTTTATGAAGTTTGTTAACCCAAAACGCTCCACAAAATTTGATACCCAATCCCTCCCGCGTATAACAATACCCCATATGTGGTGGCAGAGGCGTAAATAGGAGTGGTCGGGCCCCATAGCAGATTTCTGCATGGGGCCCCTCTTCCCCTTTAAATGATATATGCAAATATGTACAGATATATATACACACACATATAAAGTTCTACACTCATAAATTCACTTTTCTGTACTCAAATTTGCACACATACTGTATAGTACATACACATACACATATAGTATATATAAATATATATATACACCCTTATGCATACAGTATAAACACACCATATACACACATACCGCGTTTACATAGAGTACATACAGCATTTACACACAACACACATGTAGCAAACGCATACATTCACATGCATACAGTATATACAGCATACACACATACATACAGTATATGCAACATACACACACATACAGTATATGCAGCATATATACATACAGTATATACAGCATACACACATACAGGATATGCAACATACACAGACACAGTATATACAGCATACATATACATACAGTATATGCAGCATACACAGACACAGTATATACAGCATATACACACATACATACAGTATATGCAGCATACACACACATACAGTATATCCTCTGGTTTGAAAACTTTTTTGGACTGCCACATACAGGCACTCAATTTATTTAATTTTTCTGGAGGACCACCTACCTGCTCCTCTGGTTTGAAAACTTTTTTGGACTGCCACATACAGGCACTATCCAAATTAAATTGTCTCCATAGCAGCCTCCACATGTCGTCTTTTTAGCTGGCTCCACACGTTGTCTCCATTGCTACCTCCACACGTCATCGCCATAGCTGCCTCCAAAAGTCGTCCATATAGCTGCCTCCATACATGGTCTCCTTATCAAACAAACTGTGTCAGGCAGAATTTTGGGTTGTTTTCATGGCTTCCACATCAAACTTGTTAACTTTGTCGCCACAAAGTTTTGTGTTATCCACAAAATATACTGGCAAACTTTTATTATTTACCGATATTATTTCAGCGCTTCTTGCGCATCTGTTTACATTCCCCTCACCCGCCCGAGAGACAGGGGCTTGGACAGGCGAAAGCTTGCCTGGCAGCGGACCGCTAGCTCCATCCCAAGATTAGGCAACCTCAGTGCCCCTGCTGTTTCCTGTCCATTTCGCCTCCCCGATTCCACCAATGTCTCCATGCACCATATTGTCACTCTTAATCATGGAAGTCGTCTCCTTGGCTGCCTCCACATGTCGTCCCCTTATCAAACGAGCTGTGTCAGGCTAATTTTTCAGGTGTTTCACCAGATACGTTATGGAATTTGGTCACTATATCGCCACCATGCTGCGTTATCAACTTAATATACCGTCAACCGTTTGTTCACATAGGAAATCATTTCAGCGCTTCTTGCTCACCTCCTTTGGTTCCTCTCTGCCACCCATTGGTTTGAAGCCTGAGTCCATTTGGGGTATGTCGCCATGCCACTCTCTAGCCTGCCGCTGCTGCCGCTGCCTCTGCGTGCCGTCTTCTATAGTGTCAGGGTCAATTATTGGATGTTTTAGATGCCTCATTTGGTCACTCTGTCATCGCCATGCTGTTGCCCATAATTTTGGCATAATGGTGCGATTAAGCAGCCTCAGAGGCATCCATGCATGCTGCCCCTGCTGTTTCCTGTCCATTTCCGTGGTGTTTCCATCATTTTCTGAGGTTTCAAGGTGTTTGGCCAAGCCTCCCTGTGCAGACCCTTGGTCCCCTTGAAAAATGCTCGAGTATCCCATTGACTTCAATGGAGTTCGTTATTCGAGACGAGCACTCGAGCATCGGGAAAAGTTTGTCTCGAATAATGAGCACCCAAGCATTTTAGTGCTCGCTCATCTCTAGTCACAACGTTTATGAAAATACCTAATTTATATGGATTTTTAATTTTTTCTCAATTTTACCGAATTAAAACTAATTTGGAGAAAATCTTGTTGATTTTAGCATCACTATCTTTTCAGATGCATAACTTTTTTGTTTTTTTGCTGACAAATCTGGTGAAGGACTTATTTTTGTGAGAAGAGTTGCTAATTTAAGCGGTCATATTTTGGAATGCATAACATTTTCTTATCACTTTTAAGATCATTTTTAAGGGTATTATCAAAAAATATCTTTTTTTCTGGACGATTTTTGGTGTTTTCTTTATGACCATGCTGGTCCAATAAGGACTGTGTTTTATTACACAGATTATTGTGGATACTTTTGACTATGCAGCGGCACTTTAAATCAATTGGATAATACATAATTTATTTCTGCACTTTGCATGGATAATTAATTGGAGATACTGTGATATATATACATTGATGTGTCCTATGTAGCTATATGGATCTAGTGTTGTATTGATGGATTTTATGGACCTTCAGGAATGATCTTGTATTCACCTACAAATGTTGTAATTAAGTTGCCCTTTTAAAAAAATTTCTCAATAAAAAAAAATTTCTCTTTTGAGATTTGATCTATAGGAACCGGTGTATACTCTTGTGTTTTCTGAATGTGGCATAAGATTGTTGTGGATGCAGCGATACCAAATATGTAGGGTTTTTTGTGTTTTTTATTTATTTTAATAATGTTTTAAATGTAATGTATTTTTTTTACTTATTTTGCTTTATACAAACTTGGACTTCAACCAGTGATGCTCTGATCGTTGTTTGAAGTCCAAGACACTGCACTACAATACTAATGTTTTGTAGTGCAGTGTTAACTGTCTGGCGTGCAGATGCATGCACAGAAAGTTTACAGTCAGACCCGTAAGGGGTCTGACTGCAGAAGTGATCGGGCAGCCCAAGGCACTTGTCAGACCTCGGGGCTGCCCTGAAGAAGATTGGATCCCCCGGTAAGTAGCACGGGGGTACTATTATGTCCAGGTGTCTTAATGGATTAATAGACACTTTGATCTTAACTGCCTCATAGACCCAAAGGTATGTCTTCTTTGTTTGATCAGTGAAGTGATTCATGGGCACTACAACAAGATCTTCTTTTGGTTTGTCCTATACTATGCATGTAAGTTTGTGATAATGTCCTGGAAAGATCAGGACTCTCCTCCCCTAAAAGGTAGATCTTACTTATTAAAAGTGTTATTCCCCACTGCCGCTCATTATACACTAACTTGAGATGGCCACATAAATTTGATTTCATTTGGTCAAGGTAGAGTGCTTACCCCTATACTGTTGTGTAAATGTCTCAAGAGCTCTGCTCTTTCCCTACTGTGTTGAGTGTTGGGGATTGTGTACTTCTGTTCGTGTTGTCTTGTGTGTAATGGTAGTTTAAGTGGTTGTCTGACTCCGGTAACTTTCTCCTTGTTACTGTATAACATATGACTATTGACGCCAGGGGCGTAACTAGGAGTGGTCGGGCCCCATAGCAGATTTCTGCATGGGGCCCCCCTACCCCTTTTAAAGATATATGCAAATTTGTACAGAGATATATATATACACACACATATAAAGTTCTACACTCATAAATTCACTTTTCTGTACTCGCATCCACATACATACATATATACATTTAAGCACACATTAAAATACTCATATATACATTTATACACTAATATATTGAATATATACAAACTCATACAGTATATACACATTAAATTTGCACACATACTGTATAGTACATACACATATACATATGCATACAGTATAAATAAACACACCATATACACACATACCGTGTTTACATACAGTACATACAGCATTTACACAAAACACACATGTAGCAAACGCATACATTCACATGCATACAGTATATACAGTATATACAGCATACACACATACAGTATATGCAGCATACACAGACACAGTATATACAGCATATACACACATACAGTATATGCAGCATACACAGACACAGTATATACAGCATATACACACATACAGTATATGCAACATATACACACATACAGCATTATACACATGCATATACATATTTACACACACACATATATGCATATATATACACACACACACACACACATATATGCATATATATACACACACACACACACATATGCATATATATATACACACACACACATATGCATATATATATATATATACACACACACACACATATGCATATATATATATACACACACACACACACATATGTATATATACACACACACACACACATATGTATATATACACACACACACACATATGTATATATATACACACACACACACATATGTATATATACACACACACACACACACACACAGTGTCATGTATTGTTTAAATGCAAAACACCAGGTGCTGGTTACCGATCGTATGTATTTCCATCGAAACGTATATATGCGATCGGGTCATGGCTCGACCCCATACGTGTGACATCACCCTTAGGGCGCATTCACACGTTGCGTTTTGGTCGCGTTTTCATTGCATTTGAAACGCATATACAACAGCTGATGAGAGGTGATTTGCCTAATTATATTACCGTTTACGCTTGTAAACGCAAAGTTAACGCATGTGTTAACAAAACGCATGCGTTAACATGTTTTTAACGCATGCGTTAACATCGCGTTTACGATGCGTTTTGTAAACGGAAATGTTAGCAGCGATGTAATTAGGCAAATCACCTCTCCTCAGCTGTTGTGTATGCGTTTCAAACGCAAGGAAAACGCAGGTCAAAACGCAACGTGTGAACGCGCCCTCAGTTTACAAAACGCATCGTAAATGCGATGTTACCGTTAACGTGAACGGTAATGTAATTAGGCAAATTACCTCAGATCAGCTGTTGTATATGCGTTTCAGACGCAACCAAAACGCAACGTGTGAATGCGCCCTCAGGGCTACCCTTCCCACGAGGCGTTTTTCTCGGATTCGTTTTCCTAAAGGTTAAAACCAGAACCCATGACAATCAAACTCTATATCACACAACTAACAAGAAATAAAAAAAAAAAAAACACAGAAAACACGTCTACCTTGAAAATACAAAACTTTCCCCTCTCTCTGCCTGAACATATGTAAGAAATACTATTATTGGTAATATTTATATAACTGAAATAATACGACCACACATACCTCTGTGTGGGGTCCTGGGGACGGTCAGCACCAAAACACACAGGCAACATTTGTAATAATTTAAACAAGAAATTATATTACAAACAAAATCAAAATAGTAAGCATAAAAAAGAAGGTAACACAACAGAAAAAAATAGATAGAAAGACCTTTTAAAAACACCAACCAATACATTAACTATAACAACAATAATATTACAAAGTGCCCTAACAATCTCTGTTAATAATCCCTCCACAGATGTAGCAAAAGATCCTCCTGTGATGGCTCAGAGATCCCCAAAAATCCCCAAAAGTTTGCTTTCTCAGGATCAGTCACACAGTACGTTTAAACGCATGCTTCTAACAATAGCTGAAAGAGATTTGACTATTAATAAACCTGTTTAACATGCATTACAAAACCCAAATGTTAACCGCCAATGTTAACAGATGTTTAATTAGGCAATCTCTCTTCGACTGTTTGCAATGTTTTTTAAATACATGTTAAATGCCATGTGTGACTGCACACCTGAGGGCGGCCGCCACACAGGAGCTTTGTCTGCGCTTGCAAACGCAGACAAAGGGTGCGGTGCCCCCCGGGGCGGGTCCTCGTGCCGGCTTCCGCATGCGGCGTTTTATGGAAACGCCTGCGATCAGGGTAACGAGCCGCCGTGGTTTTGCGTTAATTTAACGCGACACAGGCGGTGTGTGGGCGCCGGCCTGAGGGCGCGTTCACACGTTTCCGTAGCGCAGCGTCTAACGTGATGCTAGCGCACAGGCGGGGCGGAGTTTGGGGCGATCGCATTAGCGTTTCAGAGAACGCATCTGCGATCGGGTTATTAATCGCATGCGTTTCCCGGGAAACGCATATGCGATCGGCCCGAGCCCCCCGCCCACTGGTGGCTAGCGTCGCGTTATGAAAGCGACGTATAGCGGACGTGTGAACGCGCCTGAGGAGGCGTTCACACGTTGCGTTGTGGTCGCGTATTTCATTGCGGTTTGAAAGCATACACAACAGCTGATGAGAGGTGATTTGCCTAATTACCATTACCGTTTACGTTGTAAACGCAATGTTAATGCATGCGTTAACAAAATGATGAGTGAACGTGTTGTTAACGCATGCATTAAACATCGCGTTTACGATTGCGTTTGTAAACGGAAATGTTAGCGCGATGTAATTAGGTTCAAAATCACCTCTCCTCAGCTGTTGTGTATGCGTTTCAAACGCAATGAAAACGTAGGTCAAAACGCAACGTGTGAACACGCCTAGGGTGTTCACACGATGCATTGCGTTGGTGCGCGCATTTTTGAGCATTCCACTGGCTCACCTTGATCACATGCTGAGGTTACAATTGGGAGATTTACTTAGGCCCTTCCACCTAGCGTTTTTCACGCGAAGTTCTGGCGTGCTTTTGACGCGCAGAACTTGCATTGCACTATGTCCAATTTCCAATGGGTCTTTCCTCATTTGCATGTTTTTACGCGGTGCTTGCGTTTGTTTGACGCGTGTCAAAATCGCAGCATGTCTACTTTTGCGTTTCACGCTGCGTTTTTCCGCGCCCCATTCAAGTCTATGGAGACGACATCAAAAAATGCATTGCACTCGCAAGCATTGCAAGTGCAATGCGAGTGCAATGCGTTTTAAGGAGTGGGTAGGTGACATGAATAATTCCCTGCCGAGATCGAGCATTTAATTAAAAAACAAACAGTGAAGAACAGTGAAAATAGATAAAAAACAGTGACACAATGAAACAGGATAGTTTAAGTGAAAAACACAGTGCAGAAACAGTGAAGAATAGATACAGATGTAGTCGGCACATCTGCTTAATTGTGGAGGATACGCGCAGAACGGTGCGAACAAACTAGTATGTGAAGATAAACATATATGTGTGAAGAACACATTACAGATGTTTCCATTCACACATATATATGTTCTTCACATGCATTTTGTTCGCACCGTTCGGCGTATCTCCGACAAGTAAGCAGATGTGACGAACATCTGTAATCTATTCTGCACTGGGTCTGCACGTGTGGTTTGACTTCAATGATCCTGTGTTCACTGTGTTCACATCTGCTAACTGTCGGAGAGATAATATACGCGCGCGGAACAGTTGAAGAATAGATTGTAGATGTTTGCATAATCTGCTAACTTATCAGAAGACATTTTTTTTCAATTAAATAAAACATTTTATTCCCGACCATGGTCCCTTTGAAAAGTCCCATTGACTTAAAAAAAAACACGCGTGAAAAACGCAGAAACGCAAAAAACGCAACAACACGCGCGGTGAAAAACGAAAAAACGCTAATGACTCCAAGGAAAAAATGGAAACAAAAGCAGCCAAAACTTATTTTTTTCACGCATTGCACCCTGAAGTGAAAGCAACGTTAGTGTGGAAGGGGCCTAACCCGGTCATTGCGATCCAGCGGCGCGTTTCGGGCTGGATTTGGGTTCTGGCCGGGATTCATTAGGTAGTTTCCTCCGACGTCCCACAGGTGACGCTGCTGCGCTGAAAAGCATCAGAACGCACTGCAGTTCCACCGAGCGGGGTGAGTGAAGTAACTGCCAGATCCACGAAAGATTTTTTTTTTAAATGGGCGGTTTTTCCGAATCCGTCGGGTTTTTGTTCGCCACGCCCCCCGATTTCTCGCGTGCATGCCAGCCGCCGATGCGCCACAATCCGAATAGCTTGCGCCAAAATCCCGGGGCAATTCAGGGGAAATCAGCGCAATCGGAAATACTCGGGTAAACACGTCAGGAAAACTGAATCAGGCCCTTAATAAATGCCCCCATTGTGTTTTATGCAGATGCAGTGGAAACGCAATGTAAAACTTAGAATGTAATCAAGGCTAAAGCCAGTGGGATGCCGTCAAAAGCGATAACGGCACAACGCGACCACAGAATGCGTGAATGCGCTCTCAGAGCGGTGCTCCACGCCACCTCCCCCTGGTGCGCTAGCGTCGCGTCATGAAGGACGCTAGCGCTACGTGTGACCGCGCCTCAGGGCGCGTTCACACGTTGCGCTGTGACATGTTAACATTGCGTTACAAGTAAACGGTAATGTAATAGGCAAATCCCCTCTCATCAGCGTTGTATTATGCGTTTCAAACGCAATGAAAACGCGACCAAAACGCAACGTGTGAACGCGCCCTCAGGGTTACCAGGTCTCCCCCAGTGTGTATCCCGAGTCTGCTCTTAATGAAATCATTTGGCCTACTGTGTTCATCTCCTGCAAAATAGAGATAGATACAACACTTTCCCCTAGTTACACATATCACAGAGATAACATGTTACTAGAGAGTCTGTTTATTAAGTAACCCTTTGGTCGCCTTCTCCCAGTGCCATTTAAACGCATCCAAAAGGAAAGTGGGTAGGGAGTTGGCCAAAAGCACATGCGTTTGCAATGAAACGCCTGCGTTTTAGGCAGACCCTCCCCCCTCCTACACTTCATTTTAGATGCTTTTAAAAAGCGAGGAGAGCCTGTTTTATCTATTAAGATAATCAGGAAATATTGGTCAGAGAACTTTAAAAAACTGATGCGTTTTTAATACGACGGAAAAATGCATGTAACCCCTTAACGCCGAAGCCACTTTCACCTTCCTGACACGGCCCATTTTTTCAAATTTACCCTGTGTCACATAAATGGTTATAACGTTTAAACGCTTTAACATATTGTACTTTTTGGGGGTATGATTTGCATAAATTATGAGAAAAATCAGATATTTGGTGAAAATTGGAAAATTCTCAATTTCAAATGTTCACTTTTTCCACAACATCGTCTAACCGCAAAAAACTTAAAGGGGTATTCCGGGAATATGAAGTCCACACAAACACCATGATGATTATAATAATGGTACAACAAAAACTCAATGTCATTAGTCACAAAATGGAGCTGTAAATAGTTTAATTTTATGATTTACAAAATGATGGCCTCTCTAAAGTAGGTGCAGTTATCCATAAGATGGCGCACTGGAGACTACAAAGTACCATAGATCCTTTAGTTCCGTAACTTACTCCTCCTCTCAGGCTCTGCTCCCCGTGGATGATCTAACAGGCGGTGCTGCTCTGTTACCCTAGTAAATGATGTGTAACTGCCACACACAACACTGACCATACTGGATGCACTGCAACCCACCGACTACGCCAAACATAGTGGTGATCACATGACCCGGCCCAGGGCAGATAGGCGTCCCCTACGTAAGACACCCAACTTACAGGAAACACCCATAGTTACAGACAAACCCCTCTGATCTCTGGTGAAGCTTTCTGGATGCTTACATAGTCCAAGATTGCAATGATCAGCGTAAAGTGTCTGTAATTGAGCCTTATTGATAAATCCTTGGTCTATTACAGCAAAAATGTTTAAACTCCCAATTGTCACTGGGGCCAAAATTTTTTTTGTCTGGATCTGACAATCATAAAATATACAGTTCCGACTACATTACAAATCACTAGAAACAAACCTCCGGACCCTATCTGTACGTAGCCCGGGAACTGCCTGTACAGACATGTGATGTGGACATGTGGACCAGCGGCATCTTCTTCCCTGTGTCGTCAGCACGGACCGCGGATGAAATTAACAGGAACTGATTAAAGGGCCAGTAGCATTTAATCTTCTTACAGTCTATGTCCTCAGCATTTTCTGCTAACGGGAAGCCAAAATTTTAAATAACAACTAATTACACATTAGCTTATATTTTAACCCTTCACGCAGTGACTTGCGCTCAGTGGCGGATATATACCGCCACGGCGCTTATGCCGGCTCGGCTCTGATCAGAGCGAACAGCATCGGGAAACACAGGGTGCGGCTGTAACTAATAGCGGCACCCAGTGTAAACCCGATCGGAGTTGTCTCCGATCGCGGGTGTTAACCCGTTAAATGCCGGTCAGCGCTGACGCGGCATATAACAGCATCTGGGGTGTCTTTCCCCCAGATCGGCCCCCCCGAACCGTTTTCGGGGGGCGCGATCGTTGCTATAGTAACTCTGGGTCCGATCTGGACCCCAGAGTTACTTGCAGAATTGCAGTAAATGGCGTCTGTGACGTCACTCTCTGGCCAGTAGCCAGCCTATGCAGTGTATAGGCTACACTGATAATACTGCAATACATCAGTTTGCAAATTATCATGAACAAGATCAGATGATTGCTTGTTCATATCCCATGGTATATAAGTGAAAAGTAAAAAAAAAAAGGTTATTCATAAAAAACTAAAGTCTAAATCCTAAACATGCCCAAACCCCAAAACACTATAAGAGAAATAACTCAAAAAAAAGTCTAAATCATAACAAAACCACCACATATTAGTATCACCGCGTCCGTAACAACCCGTAGAATAAAAGTAAATCTTATGAACCCCCCGATAAACTCGCTAAAAAAAAACTGTTAGAAACCTCCAAAAATTATGATTTTTACCCTTTCAATCCCACAAAAAATGCTATAAATGGATCAAAAAAAACCATATTGTACTCAGACATGATACTGGCGCCAAAGTACAAACATGTCCGCAAAAAACAAGCCATCAACCAGCTCCGTAGCCAAAAAGTAACAAGTTATCCACTTGGAATGCAATACAAATGATAGATTTTCCCCACATTAGGGTTTTTTGCTAATTTAGTAAAAACGTAAAAAATATTTCATGTTATGGTATCCCCGTAATCGTATCAACCCATAGAATAAAGATAACATGATTATTAGTACTATACGGTGAACACCCAAAAAAAAAGTAAAAAATCCAGTACAGAATTGATGCTTTTTACTCCTGCCCAAAAAAAGTTCTAAATTTTCAACAATAGGGGATACCAACCCCAAAATGGTACCAATGGAAAAAGCATCTCATCCCGCAAAAAAAATGCCGTCACATGGCCCAATAACGAAAAGCGAAAATTTTATAGCCTTCAAAAGGGGACAATGAGTGAAACTAAAATCCTGGGCGGCTGCAGCGCCCTCCTCCTTTCTGTCACCCTCGGTGCGCCCATAAAACAAGTCAAAGCCACATGTGTGGGGTCTTTGTACTCAAGTAGAAATTGCCAGAAACAAATTGTATGGTGGGTTTTCTTTTTATATTTTGGAAATGTGTAATTTAGTGCTATGAACGTATACGGAACAATAACTGACCATTCTAAATTCACCCATTTTGATCAATTAATATGACAGATCTCAGGTTAACAATCTCGTCAAAGCTGTTTCTGAGTAGCTGAGGGGTGGCAGATTGAAAATGGGTAGATGATATAGTGGGTTTGATGGCTTAACATATGTAAATTTACATTCCAAAACTGTATTTATCCCAAAAATAGTCATTCTGAAATCCGGAAAGGCGATTTCTATTTGAAGCCACGTGACGTCAAAATAATTATCCAGACATTTCAGAAATTATGAAAATGTAAAGTTAACAACATGGAAATGTATTTCAGCAACATTTAGGTGGTAAATCTATTCCACTGCCTGAAACGCAATGAGGTTTTAGAATTTCGACAAGGAACGGACGGCCTTTTTCAACCTGTCTCATACTTTCTTTTTTTGTAATCCGCAACCCTTTTCAGCCAACTTTACCCTACCATGACGTACCACATGTGGGGAAAACAACCCTCTCAACGTCTGTTGGATACGTACCAGTGTTCAAAAGTTTAACCATTAAAGCGAAGCAAGTCAAATCTAAAAAATCGGGCTGAGCTTAGTACCAATGGCTGCGTCCTTAATGGGTAATGACCCCTTTCTCGTTCCATGATCTGATTACTGGAATACCCCTTATAATCCATAACCTCACTAATGTCTACCTTTATGTGTACATGTTTTTTTTATGCGATACTCCTTATTTGTGGAGGTTAGTGGGCTTTGAACGTTTCCTATAAGAAACGCAAACATCCTGCTATTGAGGGACCCTGCTCAGGGAGTTAAGTCACTTTGGAGGCTAAATACAAATAAATCCCCATAAATTACCCCATTATAGAAACTACACCACATCAATGTACGTAAACACCTTTTATGAAGTTTGTTAACCCAAACGCATCCCAAAAGTTGATAACTCATCCCTCCACCGTATAACATACCCCATATGTGGTGGCAGAGGAGTAAATAGGTAGTGGTCGGGCACCATAGCAGATTCTGCATGGGGCCCCTCTTCCCCTTTAATGACGATGCAACTGTACAGATATATAACACAACACATATAAAGTTTCTACACTCATAAATTCATTTTCTGTTTTGTACTCCAAATTTGTGCAAACACTACTGTATATACATACACATACACATATAGTATATAAATAATATATACAAAACCCTTAGCATGCAAGTATAAACACACCACCATAACACATACCGCGGTTAAGTACATACAGCAATTTACACACACACAACACATGTAGCAACAGCATACATTCACATGAGATCAGTATATACAGCATAACACATACATTACAGTAAATGGCAAATTACCACACACATACAGTATAAGCAGCATAGTATACATACAGTCATATACAGCATACCACATACAGGATATGCAACATACAAGACCACAGTATATACAGCCTACATTACATACGTATATGAGCATACACAGTCACAGTATATACAGTATACACACATACATACAGTATATGCAGCATACCACACATACAGTGATTGCAGCACATACACACATACAGTATAGTGCAACATATAACACATACATACGGTATCTGCAGAATATAACATACACATCGCACCATATACAAACACACATAAGCATTCATAACCCAGGATATAGATATTTACACACACACACAACATATATGCATATATATACACACACATATATGTTATATAATGTGACACAGAAGAAACATGAAATAATAGTACTTGTTTTTTGATGGTCTGAGTGGCTGCTGTGCGGTCAATAAGTTTGATGGGCGGGTCGGTAAGATCGGTGAGTGGGCGGCTGCGGTTGGACGGTAAGTTCGGTGGGAGGGCGGACGGCAAGTTCAGTGGGCGGGCAAGCGTGCAGGAAGTTCGGTCGACACGCACGGGAAGTTCTGTGAGCAGGCGGAAAGTTCAGTGGGCGGGCAGGTGGGCGATCAGCATGTGCGAGAAGAGCTGTGAGCGGGCAGGAACAAGAGAAGTTTGGTGGGCGTTTCGTTTGGTGGGCGGGCAGGCTTGGAGTGCCATGCACTGTGTCACTGGGTGGGTGGTCCGTCATCTGTGTCGGCTGGCGAATGAGAGGCAATGGGCGGGTCATGCACATAAGGCTATGAGCTCGGCAGGGAAACAGAGGGAGGAGTCCGGGGGCACTGTATCTTTAAATTATGACTCGGCCATGCGGCGCCGGGCCCCTAAACCTCACGGCCCCCGTATTAACCGCTATGGCTGCTACGGCGGTAGTTACGCCACTGTGTGGTGGTAACCTGCTGTATGGGCACACGCCAGGGCATCGAAGGGAAGCTGCGCCATTCAGAGCAGATTATGTATTGTCACTTTTTATTGGCTATACAATCTTTATTTTTTTGGCAATTTGGACATATAAGGGCTTATTTTTTGCGACATGAGATGCACTTTACAAATATTTCATTTTAGTGGGTCATTAGCTCATTTATGAGATTTTATTAACTCTTGTATGTATGGGTGAAAAGAAAATTGTCAGTTTTTGTTTCCTTTCTTTTAGTACTTTTTGGGGGTCATACACCGTTCACTAAAAATACTATATTATCTTTATTCTTTATCGGTCACTACGATTAACGTGATACCTCATTTATATAGAGTTTTCATTTATTTTTACATTTTTACTAATAGGAAATCTCATTTGTTTTTGCATTGCAATGTTTCTGGAGACGTAACTTTAATATTTTGTGGTTTACCGAGCTAGTTTAGGGCTTATTTTTTACGTGTTAAGTTGTCCTTTCAAGTGGTACCATTTTGGCGCACATAACTTTTTTTGATCACTTTTTAGAACATTTTTGTTAAGAGATTTTTTGGGCGATTTTGTGTTTTTTTTAACTTTATTACATGTGTATAGGGAATGTTTGTGTTTAGGGGACTTTAACTTTATTTAATTAATTCTTTTTATTAAAAAATGTTTTGTTCATGGAAAACGGGCAAAAACGGATGTGTTTTAAAACAGACTGCAATTGGGAACGGGCTGCCGGTGTTTTGCGATACTTTAATGCAAAACACTGGCGGCTTGTTCCAGATCGCAGGCGTTTCCATAGAAAACGCAGCCAAAACTCAACGTGGGACAGCATCCTAAAAACAAACAAAAAACGCCACGTTTGGGCCTCCCCAGTGCGTTTTGATTCTGCTACAAAACAGAATCAAAATGCTAATGTGTGGTATCACCCTAGGGGTGATGGCAATCATGGCATTTTGATCGTGTTTTTTGGCCCGTTTTACCAATTATCTAAATTAAAACTGGTCAAAAACGTATGCGTTAACAAATGTAAACAGTAGTGCAGTTCACCTCTCCTCAGTTGTTGTAATGTGTTTCGAAATGCTACCAAAACGCAAGGTGCGTTCAAACGTTCAGTTTTTTAGATGCAGTTTTTGAAGCCAAAAGCAGGTGTGGATCATAATGGATGAGAACAGATCATTGAGAGAAGTCCCTCCTCTTTTATGTACTCCCCTCCATGATTTGGACATTGAAACTGCATCTGAAGCCTGGTCCATCTGTACGCACTTTTAACTGCCTCCATAGCATCAGCAGAGACGAGTGCTAACCCCACTCACACTCCCCTCTAACTCCTATTGCAAATGTGATAAACGGCTCATCACTTAGCAACCATCCATCTCCCACAGCAACTACTAGTCCCTATGGAACCAGTCCACCAGCATGACAACCAGTCAGTTGCATTGGAAACAGCTCCGGTCACATGGAAATCACGTAGTCTCTATGGCAACCTTCATCTCCCATGGCGACGGCTTGTCTCCAGTCTATCTCCCTGGAAACCAAACTGTTTTAGTTGGCAACCACTTAGTTTCCCATGGAAACTCACTCCGTCTCTGTACCAACTTGGACTGAATAACAAACTAATGTGTCCATTTAGCATCACCATCTTTTCATATGCATAACTTGTTTATTTTTCGGCTGACAAATCTGGTTAAGGGCTTATTTTTTTGCAGCAACAATTGTCTTTAGTGAGGGGCTTGATATTAGAGTGCATAACATTTTTTAATCACTTTTTAAAGCATTTTATAAGGTAGTAATAAAAATTATCTTTTTTTGGAACGTTTTGCGGTTTTTTTTTCTCGGCGTTTACATCGTGCGGTCCAGTAACAATTCTTCATTTCAGGTTTTTTGTGTTTTTGGGTTTTTTTTACTTTATAAGTGGTTTTTATGGGAAGTGACATTTAGGGGCTTATATTTTAATGCATTTATTTTTTATTTATTCTATGTGCAGTGTATTAGTGTTTTTCACCTTTTTTTACTTATACATACTTGAACTTGAACAGATCAAGCATCGCTGGTTCAAGTTCAATACACTGCTCTACAATGCTAGTTTATGTAGAGCAGTGTAATCTGTCTGGCATGCTTGCCCCCCGAACGGGTCTGACTGCCAGGTACATCGGGCAGCTCGGGGCACATGCCAGTCCTCGAGCTGCAGAAGTGGATGGATCCCCCCGGTAAGCGGCGCGGGGGATTCCGATCCATGGCGCAAACACCCTTAAGGTTTTAACAACCGCGAGAGAGTCGGCTCCGATCGCGGGTGTTAGCGAGGCTTTCAGTGTGATAGACAGCTTACAGCCATGCTTCTGGTGAAGCTGGGTTAGGGTACATTAACCCTAGATGGTCTGATCATTCCTACTTTGCCTGTGGAAAAGAAAAAGTTAACACCTAAAGGCATTCACTCCCATCATCATAGCAACCATTTTTTATACTATGGCAACCTTAACGTCTCCCTGGGCAACTTCTCTGTCTCATGTGGCATCCAGTTTGTTTCCACGGAATCCTTTTTGATGCCATGGAAACCATTCTGTTGGGCTACATGGCCTTGGGAGACATAGGGGTGCCATGGCATGAACGGTGCCATGCAGCCTAATATATTGTTGCCAGTCTGGCAATCAGCCAATTACAATGCAGCAGCACCAGTCACCATGGCAATAGCTCCAGTCGCCGTGGAACCATGTACTTACTACATACCTTAATGAAGAGGCGCCCAGGCCCTCAATCTGCTGAAGATCCTTATTGTCAGATAAAGCAAGATGGCTCCTCCATTCCCTCTTCAGCAGGGCCTCTGAGTCTCTTCAGCAGGCACCTGCAGCTCTTCAGAAGGCACCCTCTGCAGGCTCTTCAGCAGGCACCTGCGTTCGTCAGCGGCTCTGCAGTCTCTTCCCAGCAGGCACCTCTGCAGTCTCTTTGGCCTGGCACCTCTACAGTCCTCTTTCTGATATCTCTATTCTTCTGTCCAGGATGTGGGCCATTAATGATTTCTGTGAATGAAATGAAGTCACATGAAAGATGTGCAGATACCCCCCCATGTGTTATCCCCAAGATCTACTACATCCATTATTCCCTATGCGCTAAGTCACACACCATAACTTACATCGCAATTATCATTACCTCATGTTCCCTTAGGCCAAAATGTGATGGGTCTTTGTTCACTTTTCATATTTTGAAATAAAGCAAGTTGATTGGGAAAAGTGTTAAGACTCGCAACCCACGTCAAGGAGCCTCATCTCTTGCAGACCCTACACTAACTACAAAATAAAAAACGGAAAATAAAAAAAAAAAACTAAACTAGAGTCCAAAGACTTACGTCCGCTAATAGCATCCGCCTGCCTATTCCGACCTGGTCTTTAAGATGTTATGCTGGCAGGTGGATGGTAACCTGCTTCTTTAGGCTTGATGGTAGCGGAGCCTACAGGGCAGGTGATGGTATCAATCAGCCCCTTGTGATTTGCTGTAAAATCCAGAATTTGTCTAGCGGGATCTTGTGGCATGTGTATCAACCATGTCTTTGGAATACGGAGGCAGAGAATCACACAGATGACTATGGCGACAAGACAATAAATTATCTGCTTCATAGTTGATAGAACCTCCTCCGTCCGCTCTTTTTAGTTCAGTTTTTTAGATGCAGTTTTTGAAGCCAAAAGCAGGTGTGGATCATAATGGATGAGAACAGATCATTGAGAGAAGCTCCTCCTCCTCTTTTATGTACTCCCCTCCTGATTTGGACATTGAAAACTGCATCTGAAAGCCTGGCCATCTGTACGCACCCTTTTACTGCCTCCATAGCATCAGCTGAGACGTGTGCTAACCCCACTCACACTCCCCTCTAACTCCTATTGCAAATGTTTAAACGGCTCCATCACTATGGCAACCACTCCATCTCCCACAGCAACTACTAAGTCTCCTATGGCAACCAGTCCACCAGCATGACAACCAGTCAGTTGCATTGGCAACAGCTCCGGTCACCATGGAAATCACGTAGTCTCCTATGGCAACCTTTCCATCTCCCATGGCGACGGCTCTGTCTCCAGTCTATCTCCCTGGAAACCAAACTGTTTTAGTTGGCAACCACTTAGTTTCCCATGGCAACTACTCCGTCTCTGTACCAACTTGGACTGAATAAAAACTAATTTGTCCATTTTAGCATCACCATCTTTTCATATGCATAACTTTTTTATTTTTCGGCTGACAAATCTGGTTAAGGGCTTATTTTTTTGCGAGAACAATTGCTCTTTTGAGTGGGCTTATATTAGAGTGCATAACATTTTTTAAATCACTTTTTAGCGCTTTTATAAGTGTAGTTAATTAAAAATTATCTTTTTTTGGAACGTTTTTGCGGTTTTTTTTCTCCGGCGTTTACCGTGCGGTCCAGTAACAATTCTTCATTTCAGTTTTTTTGTGTTTTTGTTTTTTTTAACTTTATAGTGTTTTTATGGGAAAGTGACATTTTAGGGGCTTATATTTTAATGCATTTATTTTTTATTTATTCTAGTGCAGTGTGATTGTTTTTTCACCTTTTTTTACTTATACATACTTGAACTTGAACAGATCAGAGCATCGCTGGTTCAAGTTCAATACACTGCTCTACAATGCTAGTTTATTGTAGAGCAGTGTAATCTGTCTGGCATGCTTGCCCCCCGGAACGGGTCTGACTGCCAGGTACATCGGGCAGCTCCGGGGCACATGCCAGTCCTCGGAGCTGCCCAGAAGTGGATCGGATCCCCCGGTAAGCGGCGCGGGGGATCCGATCCATGGCGCAAACACCCTTAAGGTTTTAACAACCGCGATCAGAGTCGGCTCCGATCGCGGGTGTTAGCGCAGGCTTTCAGCTGTGATAGACAGCTTACAGCCGCTGCTTCTGGTCAGCTGGGTCTAGGGTACAATTAACCCTAGATGGTCTGATCATTCCTACTTTGCCTGTGGAAAAGAAAAAGTTAACACCTAAAGGCATTCACTCCCATCATCATAGCAACCATTTTTTATCCTATGGCAACCTTAACGTCTCCCTGGGCAACTTCTCTGTCTATGTGGCATCCAGTTTGTTTCCACGGAATCCTTTTTGATGCCATGGAAACCAGTCTGTTGGGCTACATGGCCTTGGGAGACATAGGGGTTGCCATGGCAATGGAACGGTTGCCATGCAGCTAAATATATTGTTGCCAGTCTGGCAATCAGCCAATTACAATGACAGCAGCACCAGTCACCATGGCAATAGCTCCAGTCGCCGTGGCAACCATGTACTTACATACATACCCTATCAATGAAGGAGGCGCCCAGGCCCTCAATCTGCTGAAGATCCTTATTGCAGATAAAGCAAGATGGCTCCTCCATTCCCTCTTCAGCAGGCGCCTCTGCAGTCTCTTCAGCAGGCACCTCTGCAGTCTCTTCAGAAGGCACCTCTGCAGTCTCTTCAGCAGGCACCTCTGCAGTCTCTTCAGCAGGCACCTCTGCAGTCTCTTCAGCAGGCACCTCTGCAGTCTCTTTGGCAGGCACCTCTACAGTCTCTTCTGCATATCTCTATTCTTCTGTCCAGGATGTGGCCATTAATGATTTCTGTGAATGAAATGAAGTCACATGAAAGATGTGCAGATCCCCCCCCATGTGTTATCCCCATTATTCCCTAGCCTAAGTCCAACACACCAGAACTTACAACGCAATTACATTACACCATGTTCCCTTAGGCCCAAAATGATGAGGTCTTTGTTCACTTTTCATTATTTTGAAATAAAGCAAGTTGATTGGGAAAAGTGTTAAGCTCGCAACCCACGTCAAGGAGCCTCATCTCTTGCGAGACCCTACACTAACTACCAAAATAAAAAACGGAAAAATAAAAAAAAACTAAACTAAGAGTCCAAAGACTTAACGTCCGCTAATAGCATCCGCCTGCCTATTCCGACTTGGTCTTTAGATGTTATATAGCAGGCTGTGGTAATTCTATCAGAGGGGTTTTTGATGCGACATATGTAAAATTTCCTTCAACAGCTGTACATTATCCCCCAATAAGTCAGAGCTCAATTCTACATGAAAATCCGAGAAAAGCGATATAACATTGTCAGTAGACCACAGGGATCGGGCTAAAGTTTAAGTTAGCCCGTTAACATTTTATCAGAACATTATGATAAAATTGTAAAGTGGAACAAATGGGGAAAATTGTGTTCTATCTCAGCACTTATTTTAACGCGTGGGAAATTAGCTGCCTGACAACCGCATGGTTTTTAAATTTCCGAAAAGGACAATTTGCAAAAATGTGCTTGTTCGTTTGTTCTAAATAAACGCAGACTTATCACCAAAGTTACCATTAAATAAGTACAACATGGGGGGGAAAAACAAGTCTTCAAATCGTTTTATAATACAGGGGGCAAAAGTTCGAACCAATTAAAGCGAAGCAGTCCAATCTAAAAAAAAAATCGGGCTGAGCCTTAAGCAACAAAATGGCTGCGTCCTTAAGGGGTAAAGGACCCGTTCTTGCGACGCACTTAATGCTTGATCTTTCCATGTGAAGACGCGCAAACCGGACGTTGAAGAGACAACGCATACACCAGCAAAGAGTCTACGATAAGGGTACATCATGTTGTAATGGCATCACTGACGTCGAGATAATGTATTTGGTAGAAAGGGTATGGAGGCTTTTGACAAATCGTAGTTTCATAAAAACCAAAATCCAATCCCGGCGAACATGAAGGGACCTGCTACAGATTCTCAATGGACGTCCACTTGAAGGCTCAGAAAGAAAATCCCAAATCCTCCCATAAATTACCCCAGCTTAGTTGAGAAAACACTACAACGCCCGCAACTGGGTACGAAAACACTTTGATAATTATAAGGTCGTGTCTAACCCCAAAAACAGCGGCCGTCGACAAAATTGATACCCCAATCCCCGCCCTGCGTATTGACAAGTCACCTCACAATAACAGGAGGTGGTTGGCAGAGGTCATAAACTAAGATGCCTGCGGGTCGCAATAAAGAAAGCGCATGTCGCCCCAAGTCCAAGCGTACTGCATGGGGGCCCCTCTGCACGTGAACAAGTAGATAGCCAAAGAGTACATAGATAGAGTTAGTCACAGCCAGCAATATGAAAGTGCGATACGCGGCATAATAACGGTTCTCGGGACTCAAAATGGGCAGGCACGCGACTGGAGAGGGCCAGACAGACACATACACGATAGGAGATAGCTAAAGATAGAGTGTACACCGCTGATCATGCAGGATCAACACAGAGCCCAGCGACAACACAGTGCCAACCCACTCACGTTTAAGCAGATATACAGTACCAGGACAATTTTACCACAACACACACCGCCTGTAAGTCAAAAACACCTAAAACAATACGATTTCACACTTCTGATACAGTATATACAGCATCACACATACGCCTCAGTAAAGGCCAAGACATACCACAACAACAGGACCGTAGACGCAGCATATATACCTACCGTAAACACATACACACATACAGGAATATGCAACATACACAGACACAGTATATACAGCTACAATACATACAGAGATGACATAGGCAATCAGATCACAGTAATAACATATACAACACATACATACCGGAGTATGCAGCATCAACACACATACAGTATATGACGCACATACAAACACTAACAGTATAAGCAACATATACACACATAATACGGTATTGCTAGAATATCATACACGTTACGCCACCATATTCACAAACACACATCAATCTATATAGCATCATAGACGTATATATTTACACATCACACTCCACACATATATGCATATATAACACACCATATATGTATATAATGTGACAAACTAAACAAAATATGTACTTTTTTTTGTTACTCGGTGCCTGAGTGGCCTGCTGCTGCGGGTCACAGGCGGGTGTCCGGGGAGATCGGTGAGTGGGCGGCTGCGGTTGGACGGTAAGTTCGGTGGATAGGGCGGACGCAAGTTCAGTGGGCGCAAGCTGCAGAATTCGGTCGACACACCACGGGAAGTTCTGTGCAGGCGGCTACGTTCAGTGGGGCGGCTCAGGTGGGCGATCAGCATGTGCGAAAGATCTGTGAGCGGCAGGACAAGAGAATTTTGTGGGCTTTCGTTTTGGTTGGCGGCGCAGGCTGGTAGTGCACATGCACGTGGTCAGTAACTGGGTGGGTTGGTCCTCATCTGTGTCGGCTGGCGAATGAGAGCAATGGGCGGGTCATGCACATAAGGCTAATGCGCCTCGGCAGGGAAACATAGGGAGGAGTCCGGGGGCACTGTATCTTACTTATGACTCGGCCCAGCGGCCCGGGCCCCTAAACTCACGGCCCCCGTATTAACGCGTGCTGCTACGGCGTAGTTACGCCACTGTGTGTTGGTAACCGCTGTATTGGGCACACCGCCAGGCGATCGAAGGGAAAGCTGCGCCATTCGACAGATTATGTATTGTCACTTTTTATTGGCTATACAATCTTTATTTTTTGTGGCAATATTGGACATATAAGGGCTTATTTTTTGACGACATGAAGTGCACTTATAACAAATATTATTTTAGTGGGCTCATTAGCCAGCTTCATTGATGGATTTTATTAACTCTGTGATGTATGGGTGAAAAGAAAATGTCAGTTTTGGTTTTCCTTTCTTTTAGTTCGTACTTTTTGGGGGTCACATAACCGTTCACTAAAAACTAGAATATACTCTTTATCTTATCGGTCACTTACGATTAACGTGATACCTCATTTATAGAGTTTTCATTAATTTTTACAGTTTACTACTAATAGAATCTCATTTGTTTTTGCATTGCAAATGTTTCTGGAAGACGTACTTAATATTTTGTGGTTTCCGAGCTAGTTTAGGGCTGATTTATTTTTTACGTTTGAATTGTCCTTTCAAGTGGCCATTTTGGCGCACATACTTTTTTTGACTCACTTTTTGAACATTTTTGTTAAGAGATTTTTGGCCGATTTGTGTTTTTTTTTTAACTTATATTCATGGGTATAGGAATGTTTGTGTTTAGGGGACTTTAACTTTATTAATTAATTCTTTTTATTAAAAAATGTTTTGTTCATGAAAACGGGCAAAAACGGTGTGTTTTAAAACAGACTGCAATTGGGAACGGGCTGCCGTGTTTTGCCGATACTTTAATGCAAAACACTGGCCTTGTTCCAGATCGCAGGCGTTTCCAAGAAAACGCAGCCAAACTCAACGTGGGAGCATGCTACCAAAAACAAACAAAAAACGCCACGTTTGGGCCTCCCCAGTGCGTTTTGATTCTCTACAAAAACTCAGAATCAAGCAATGTGTGGTATCACCTCTAGGGGTGATGGCAATCATGGCATTTGATCGTGTTTTTTGGCCCGTTTAACCAATTGATCTATATTAAACATTCAAAAAACGTATGCGTTAACACTTAAACCGTAACATATGCGAGTTCACACCTCTCCTCAGTTGTGTAATGTGTTTCGAAATGCTACCAAAACAAGCAGGTGCGTTCAAACGTTCAGTTTTTTAGATGCAGTTTTTGAAGCCAAAAGCAGGTGTGATCATAATGGATGAAACAATCATTGAGAAGTCCTCCTCCTCTTTTATGTACTCCCCCTCCTGATTTGGACATTGAAATGCATCTGAAGCCTGGTCCATCTGTACGCACCCTTTAACTGCCTCCATAGCAGTCAGCTGACGAGTGCTAGCCCCCACACACACTCCCCTCTAACTCCTATTGCAAATGTGTAAACTAAACGGCTCATCACTAGCAACCACCCATCTCCCACAGCAACTACATAGTCCCTATAGCAACCAGTCCACCGCATGACAACCAGTCAGTTGCATTGGAAACAGCTCCGGTCACATGGAAATCACGTAGTCTCTATGGCAACCTTCTATCTCCCATGGCGACGGCTCGGTCTCCAGTCTACTCCCTGGAAACCAAACGTTTAGTTGGCAACCACTTAGTCCCATGGCAACTACTCACTCCGCCTGTACCAACTTGGACTGAATACAAACTAATTGTCCATTTGAGCATCACCATCTTTTCATATGCATCCTTGTTTATTTTCGGCTGACAAATCTGGTTAAGGGCTATTTTTTTTGCAGGAAACAATTGCTCGATGAGTGGGCTGATATTAGAGTGCATAACTTATTTTTAATCACTTTTTAAGCGACTTGCATTTTTAAAGGTAGTATATTAAAATTTATCTTTTTTTGGAACGTTTTGCGGTTTTTTTTTCTCGCGCGCGTTACTCGTGCGGTCCGTAACAATCTTCATTCAGGTTTTGTGTTGTGTGGTGTGTTTTTTTAACTTATAAGTGGTTTTTATGGGAAGTGACATTTAGGGGCTTATATTAATGCATTTATTTTTTATTTATGCTATGTGCAGTGTGTTAGGTTTTTCATCCACCTTTTTTTACTTAACATATCTTGACCTTGAACAGATCAAGCATCGCTGGTTCAAGTTCAATACACTGCTCTACAATCTAGTTTATTGTAGGCATTGTAATCTGTCTGGCATGCTTGCCCCCCGAACGGTGTCTGACTGCCAGGTACATCGGGCAGCTCGGGGCACATGCCAGTCCTCGAGCTGCCCAGAAGTGGATCGGATCCCCCCGGTAAGCGGCGCGGGGGATTCCGATCCATGGCGCAAACCACTTAATTTTTAACAACCGCGATCGAGTCGGCTCCGATCGCGGGTGTTAGCGCAGGCTTTCAGCTGTTAGACGCTTACGCAGCTTGGCTTCTGGTGGCGCTGGGTCTAGGGTACATTAACCCTAGATGGGTCGGATCATTCCTACTTTTGCCTGGGGAAAAGAAAAGTTAACACCTAAAGGCATTCACTCCCATCATCATAGCAACCATTTTTTATCCATGGCACCCCTTAACGTCTCCCTGGGCAACTTCTCTGTCCTATGTGGCATCCAGTTTGTTTCCACGGAATCCTTTTGATGCCATGGAACCATTCTGTTGGCTACATGGCCTTGGGAGACATAGGGGTGCCATGGCATGAACGGTGCCATGCCACTAAATATATTGTTGCCAGTCTGGCAATCAGCCAATTACAATGACACGCAGCACCAGTCACCATGGCAATAGCTCCAGTCGCCGTGCACCATGTACTACATCATCCCTTACATGAAGAGGGTCGCCCAGGCCCCACCTGCTGAAGATCCTTATTGTCAGATAAGCAAGATGGCTCCTCCATTCCCTCTTCAGCAGGCGCCTCTGCATCTCTTCAGCAGCACCTCTGCAGCTCTTCAGAAGGCACCTCTCCTGCAGGCTCCTTCAGCAGGCACCTCGGCAGTCTCTTCAGCAGGCACCCTGCAGTCTCTTCAGCAGGCACCTCTGCAGTCTCTTTGGCCAGGCACCTCTACAGTCCTCCTTCTGCATATCTCTATTCTTCTGTCCAGGATGGGCATTAATGATTCTGTGAATGAAATGAAGTCACATGAAGATGTGCAGACCCCCCCATGTGTTATCCCCAAGATCTACTACATCCATTATTCCCTATGCGCTAAGTCCACACACATAACTTACATCGCAATATACATTACCTCATGTTCCCTTAGGCCCAAATGTGATGAGGTCTTGGTTCACTTTTCATATTTTGATAAAACAAGTTGATTGGGAAAAGTGTTAAGACTCGCAACCCACGTCAAGGAGCCTCATCTCTTCAGACCCTACACTAACTACAAAATAAAAAACGGAAAAATAAAAAAAACTAAACTAGAGTCCAAAGACTTACGTCCGCTAATAGCATCCGCCTGCTTATTCCGACCTGGTCTTTAAGATGTTATGTGCAGGTGGATGGTAACCTGCTTTCTTACTTGATGGTAGCGGAGCCTACATGGCAGGTGATGGTATCAATCTGCCCCTTGTGATTTGCTGTACAAATCCAAATTTTGTCTAGCGGGATCTTGTCGCATGTGTATCAACCATGTCTTTGGAATACGGAGGCAGAGAATCACACAGATGACTATGGCGACAAGACAAATTCACTACTGCTTCATATTGATAGAACCTCCTCCGTCCGCTCTTTTTCAAGAGGCGGAGGAGGCGGCTTGTCAGATGTATAATAGGCGGAGTGTCTCTTACACACGCTGTATTGGGTTGTGTATATTCACCCTTGTGAGCGGCTAGTCTTTGTTGACCTCTTTTCGAGGGCGTTCCTTATAGATGTATTCTGCCACGGCGCTGGATTACCCAATCAGGATCCCAGTGATGTCTATTATAACGATGAAGGTGGCCGCCGGTCATTTTCATCTGTGTGTTGCAAATGGTGA
>WNYA01002076.1:0-50000 GCA_019512145.1 Engystomops pustulosus
AGGAGCGGGGACCCCTCGGTCCGAAATGATGAGCAACGGAAGTCCAAGCAGCCAAAAGATGTTGGTGAAGAACAGGCTGCCAAGGCAAGGAGCAGACGGCAGACCTGGCAGCGGGACAAAATGGGACATTTTAGAGAACCAGTTGGGTACCACCCAGATGACGGTATTCCCAGAGGAAGATGTAAGGTCCATGACAAAGTCCATGGCCACATGAGTCCACGGGCAGAAGGGAATCCTTCCTCCAGCTCCTTCCCTGATTGCACCATGCACTTTAGGTAACTACACTCACTGGTCTGAGTATTTCAGAAACTGCTGATCTACTGGGATTTTCATACACAACCATCCCTAGGGTTTACAGAGAATGGTCCGATAAAGAAAAAACATCCAGTGAGCGGCAGTTCTGTGGGCGGAAATGCCTTGTTGATGCCAGAGGTCAGAGGAGAATGGGCAGACTGGTTCGAGCTGATAGAAAGGCAACAGTGACTCAAATCGCCACCCGTTACAACCAAGGTAGGCAAGTGAAAAACATTGCCTGGTCTGATGAGTCTCGATTTCTGCTGCTACATTCGGATGGTAGAGTAGAATTTGGCGTCAACACATGAAAGCAATGGATCCATCCTGCCTTGTACACGTTTCATGTCATAGCTGGAATCATCTCAGACTGGTTTCGTTGAACATACAATGAGTTCACTTGTACTCCAAATGGCTCCACAGTCACCAGATCTCAATCCAATAGAGACATCTTTGGATGGTGGAACGGGAGATTCGCATCATGGATGTCAGCTGACAAATCGCGGCAACTGTGTGATGTCATCATGTCAATATGGACAAACAAAATCTCTGAGGAATGCTTCCAGCACCTTGTTGAATCTATGCCACGAAGAATTGAGGCAGTCTGAGGCAAAAGGGGGTCCAACCCGTTACTAGCATGGTGTACCTAATAAAGTGGCCGGTGAGTGTATATTTACTGTCATCTTCATGGTCAAACTACTTTAGCTATATTGTGTTCTATATTTTGCACTTTGAATATGGTAGTACCAAACTGTTGGTGGTTTTGAGCCATTCCAGGCCGTACATCCTGGAGTATATATCATACGTATATACTCTTTTGCAGTGAGCTCAGGGATGGTTGCTGGACCTTAGCACATGCAGTGCTTTTTAATTGTTTTTATGTATTCTTTGACTTAATAAAGTTTTCACAATGTTTGCATACATCCTGTCTTACTTCTGTGGCTTATAACTTATATTTTGGGATGTCTACATGGGCCCTTTGGCCTAGTTATATCTTCCAGACCCCCTTTTTTGTTTACTAAACTACATGGGCAGAAGGGTATCGGCAGGTTTAAGGCATGATGGCTTATTACGAGCACAGGAAACACAGGAACCCACAAAATCCTGCACATCTTTGACAAGATCTGGCCACCAATAGTAACAGGAAATAAGGGCTACAGAACGTTGCACCCCAGGGTGCCTAGCCGGACGAGAGCAATGTCCTCAAGTCAAAATTCTCATCCGAAGGGCAGGTCGGACATACATCTTGCCCGGTGGGAGCTGCCGAAGATCCACTGGAGCAGCAAGAACAAGCCATTCAGGAGGAACGATATGCCTAGGAGCAGGATCCTCCCCAACAACATCAGAGGCATGAAAGATAGAGCGTCGGCCTTAACATTCTTCTCTGCAGGATGGAAGTGTATCAGGAAATTGAATCGGGAGAAGAAGAGAGACCAAAGAGCCTGACAAGGATTAAGATGCTGAGCAGTCTGGAGATACAGGAGATTCTTGTGGTCAGTGTAGATATGGACCGGATGATGAGCTCCTTCCAGAAGATAGCGCCATTCCTCCAAAGCTAGCTATATGGCCAGACATTCCCGATCACCAATGGAATAATTCCTCTCAGCAGCTGAGAAGGTCTTGGAGAAGAAACCGCAGGTGAGGGTACGACCTTTGGGCCCCTTCTGGGTGAGGACGGCCCCAGCACCAACGGATGAGGCGTCAACCTCCAAGTGGAAAGGCTTCTCCGTGTCAGGCCTTGTGAGAACTGGTGCAGAGACAAAGGCAGACTTCAGCCTAGTGAAGGCTTCTTCAGCTGCTGGAGGCCAGAGTCTCGGATTGGCATTCTTTTTGGTCAGCGCCACAGAGGAGAAGGGTGGAATAAATTGGCGATAATCATTAGTGAAGCCCAGAAATCTCTGTATGGAACATTGTCCCACTGGGCGAGGCCACTGAAGTACGGCAGACAACTTGGAAGGATCCATCTGAAGTCCTTTGTCATTAATTATTTATCTCAGGAACGGAAGACTACTCTGATGAATTGGCATTTCTCGAGTTGGCATAACAGCGATTGGCCCTTAGGCCCTGAGATTCTCCGGACGTTGGGTCAGTGGGGATATAAGGAAGAGACAGCAGAATATCTCGTCCAAGCTCTAAACGATACCAAGTTTATGAGCAAGTCTCTAAGATATCTGTTCTTGGGTGGGAGAAGGGGGTGTTGTGTGGCACAATATATATGGAAACAGGGCACACGCCTCCCCCTTCCCCCCAACAACCATGGATGCAGACATGTGAGTGGAGTTTGCACCCATATTGGGGCACATGTAATGTCACAATACTCCCCTACGCAATAACTTAAAAAAGATTTCTGCCCTAACCAACCCCCCAGCCTCTACTGTGTGATCCCTATGTACAAATACGGCCCTAGTCCTAAGCACACAGCTAAAATAACAGTGGCTTCAGAACAACTCTGTGAACAGCGCCCTGACTTAAACCCAATTGAACATCTCTGGAGAGACTTGAGAATGGTTGTCCACCAACATTCACCATCCAACCTGAGGTAACCAGAGAGAATCTGCAAGGTTTTGCAGCCAGATCTTGTTGCAGTGAGCTCTGCAGAGTTTTGGGGGGGGTCTGTGACCAATGCATTTCCCACCCTCGGCTTATACTCGAGTCAATAGGTTTTCCAGTTTTGGTGGTAAAATTAGGGGTCTCGTCTTATACTCGAGTATATTAGTATATGTTGGAACATGGATATTCGATCAAAAATAGGTAAAAATTGTATTCTATTCTGTTAAATTTGACAGCAGCATACAAAATTGAAAAAAAGTAAAGGTAGGAATGGCACTCACCCGTTATCTTCAACAATCCATTTATTTAAACATACTCAGAAGGTATAGAGAGAGGTACTGTTAGGGAGGGAAGAGAATAAAGTGCATGACATCACATTACAGAAAGAACAATGGCCATTTCGCGCTGAAGCACTTCCTCCTGGAACCTGAAATCTGATATGCACTTAGAAGGCACATTGCTTACCTCCTAGATACAAGACCAAAAACAGAGTTAGACGGTCTTACTCTGCACCATTTTTATCACAGACTGCCCAAATAAAGTTAAGCCAAAACCACCGGGAGCACAGACCCCTTTAACCCTGAACCAAAACACACGGAGACTTGTATTCAAGTTGAATATGTGGGTTGACGTGAGGGTCGACCACAGCTTTATATAGGTTAAACCATTGTTTAAACATTTCTTATTTTTTTATAATATTTTTGTATTATTTTAAAACATAGATTGAACAGATAAACAAATTTAAATAACAACAAACATAAAGTGCAACAAACCCCTTTCAGGTGTATGCCGGCCAGCCAATGGGCATGTAGGCCAAATAACCCAACTAACCGCCAGCTGTGACAATTGTAACGCCGAAAAATACCTTAAACAAAGGGAGGGCGGGTGGGAAACGCGATCCAGAAAGAGGGTGAGTGACGTCTGCAGCTCCTATTTAAGCTATGCTCACTTCTTGTACCACCCACGACACAAGCCCGCCCCTAGTCACGTAGCCTCCACCACCCTGGCATATGCAGGATATCAGAAAGGGAAAGAAAAAACCACCTCAGTCAAAGAGGGCCCCGCTAACTATGACACCCTTTGTGCAGTCATTAGCCCAACGGCTATACGCCTCCGGGCTTGCAAGTGTCTGTTGCTATATGATAAATCTGTATAGTATTAGACTGTCTCCATGTAGTTCAGCCTCACTAGAGAAGATATTAGAAAGTACATCCTGCAGGATTGTGATAATATGGCTAATACCAGCAGTTACTGTAAATCTGGTGAATCACAGAGGATGTAATCTTCAAAAGATTGATACTCAGAAAATTCGGGTTAGAGCCAGAGGAGCCACTAACTAGGCTCACTCCCAAATTGGCCAAAAATTCACAAAGTTCAAGGGTGTTAGTGCTCTACTTTGTAAGACAAATCATAGTGCCAAAGAACAATCTCACCAAATCCTTAGTAGATTGAAAATTGAAGATTTTCCTTGGTTATTCCTCCTGTTCCTCTATCCGTTTCCTGTATTGGATCCTACTGAAGACCCCTCTCCACTCTCGTGCCCGAGGTCAGTCGAAGGTCCTGTACTGGAATTTGGCGGACAGATAGTGCTGGTCACCAAGGTTAAGAGTTTCATATACTCACAAAAATGGTTGTAAAAGCGTGCACATCAAAAATCTTTTAAAAGGACGCCAAACTACTCACCTGACCTAGGTTTTGCCTTCTCCGGCTGCTTCTGGGACAAGCGGACACATCATCACACATTGCCTCAACTGCAGTAGGCTGAACACCAGTAGGCTGTAAGACAGGGGTAGGCAACCTATGGATCGGGAGCCAGATATGGCTCTTTTGTTGGCTGCATCTGGCTCTCAGACAGATCTTTAACAAATAGTGATGGCTGCTGTGTGTCTCTTAGACTGATCACTGGGCACAGGCAGCGATGGGTCAAAGAGAAGAGCATGGGAGAAATGAGGAGCTGGCTGCAGGGAGTGCTGGGAAGTGAATATTCTTTTTTTTTTTTGCTGTGGCTACCTATCTACTTGGGGAGCATGTGCTGTGGCTACCTATCTACTTGGGGGCATGTGCTGTGGCTACCTATTTACTGGGAGTATGTGCTGTGGCAACCTATCTACTGGGGGTATGTGTTGGGGCTACCTATCTCCTGGGAAGCATGTTCTGTGGCTACCTATATACTGGGGGGCATGTGCTGTGGCTACCTATTTACTTTGGGGCATGTGCTGTGGCTACCTATTTACTGGGAGTAAGTGCTGTAACTACCTATCTACTGGGGGTATGTGCTGGGGCTACCTATCTACTGGGAGGCATGTGGTGGGTGTCATGATTTGGAGTAGTGAACCCCCTGGACCACTGCGGACGATGATGTAAGCAGACACCTGGGACTGGAATCTAAGTGGCACCCGGTTTTCACCAGAGCCCGTCGCAAAGCAGGATGGTCTTGCTGCAGTGTGGTACCACCAGGTCGTTCCACAGACGCGACTTGTCCACGGTGCTTCCAAGGTCGAGGTACAGGATCACTAGGCAGTTTCGTGGTCAGGAAAAGGCAGGCGGTCAAGGCAGGCGGCAATGATGGAAGGTCGGGGGAGGAAGCAAGAGGGCAGGGTTGTCAGCGAAGGAGCAGAATCAGGAACAGGTCCGGGGTCACAATGGGAGGTCAACACTTGGGAAGTAAAAACTGGAAAGCTTCCTTTTAGGCATGAAGCACTAAGATCCAGCAGGGAATGCTGGGAGCTGCTGGTCTTTATAGGCACCCGGGAAGTGGGTAGCGCCAATCAGCAGTGCGCTGGCTCTTTAAATCTGCAAGTGCGTGTGCTGGCCAGCCGAGATGGGAGCAGGAACATGGAGAGGTGAGTGAGCTCGGAAAGGGGCGCCGCCACGGAGAGGGGCATGGGTGTGCCTGCGATCCGAGACATAGATCGCAGGGGCACCCATGACACTGAGACTACCTATCTACTGGGGGGCATGTGCATATTGTACAGATCTTAAGGAATAACATTTTATTACATGTGGCATTCATGGCTCTTTTAGCCAAAAAGGTTCCTGACCCCTGCTGTAAGATGTAGAGCAGCAGAGCAGAGAGCAGGCAGCTGAAAGATTCTTATGGGAAATGAGAAAAAAAGTGAAAAGTATTTTCACATTTGACTGAATAATAATAAATTGAATAACTGGTCTGGCCATAGTCGGTTTGACCATAGTCAGATGTTACCAGTTCTCAGAGACCTCATCTCTGATGGCCTGTCCAGCAGCATTGCTGCACAGAGAAGGGTAGAAAAAGGAAAACTACCGTAAAAACTAGGGTATAAGCCGAGTTTTTTAGCACAAAAATGTGCTGAAATACCCTAACTCGGCTCATACTTGAGTCAATGAAAAAAAATGTTGTACTCCATACTTGTACGCCCTCTGCAGGTCCTCTTCAATCTTCAGCTCCTGTACCGTCTTCAGGTTCCTGTGGTTGCATGGCACACACCACGACATCAGCCGCTTTCCGATGTCATGGTGTATGCGATGGGACTGCACAGGGAGCCGAAGACAGAGCCAGAGCTAAAGATAGGCTGCTTGCTATATACTAGGGGGCAGGCACTGGCTACATAATGGGGGCAGGCACTGGCTATATATAGTGGGAGAGGCAGAGGCTATATACTTGGGGCACTGGCTGGCTATATACTGGGGGCAGGCACTGGCTATATACTAGGGGGTAGGGGGCTGGCTATAAACTAGAGGGCTGCTGGCTATATACTGACAGCCATAGACTGCTGGCAATATATTGGGGAAGGGGACTACTGGCTTCATACTACAGGCAGGCACTGGCTATATACTAGGGGACAGGGACTGGCTATATACTTGTGGGCAATGACCAATACATTTCCTACACTCGGCTTATACTCAAGTCAATAGGTTTTCCCAGTTGTTTGTGTTAAAGTTATGTCTCTGAAGCTACCTTAAACAAGGCAACTTCCTATACATCAATTCTTAACCTTTAGGAAGTCTTGTGATCAGTGCAAGTTTATCAAGGTAGAAAAAAAAGGGAAAATCATTTGGCATCAGCTTGGTATTCCCCATTCCTGACAAAGCTAAAGAAAGATTTCTGTCTTCCAGGACCACTCCCACAATCTTAGTCAAAAACCTCTCACTCATCCAAAACTGTTCTCTACACTGAAGAGATGCAACCACATCACAACAGTGATGCATTCAGTTGGGAATCTGTACCTTATGGAATTGATAAACTGGTTTGGTTTTAAGCTCACATCATGTCATTAGGCTTCGGGTCATGCTTTATGTCAAGGGAGCTGTCTTACAAGGTAGCTAAAAGAGACATGGTTTTCCTTTTCCCATCCTGGAAAACATACTTTCATATTTTCCTAGGATCCCCTCCATCTTGTCTTTGATACACAGTAAGGGTACATTCACATGCGGTATGCCCACCGTGCGGGCATACTGCCATGTGCTGGAGGTGAGGAGGAGGTGGCCCCACCTCCCTCCATAGAGAATAGCGGCACAAGGCCGCACATCCGCCGAAAGATAGAGCATGCTCTATCTTTTTGCGGTGTGCGACCCGGATCGGTGCCACACATGTGTGGCACCGTATCCCGGCAGTGCCGCTATTGCCGTCTATGGGGAAGTACATGCGGCCGCAAATTTGCGGCCGCATGTACGGCCCCGCAGACGGCAGAGTGAATGAGCCCTAACTGGGAGGCATCTCACATAACTGTGTCACACCTGATGCTGCCCAAGAATAAAAAAAATACTTATGTTGAAAGGTCCATTTGGACAGATTAAGAGATCCTAGATGTGGTGAATAGTATTGACATCTGGATTAGTTTAGGGAGAGTGGACTCATCTTTTCCCTTGGTGGTCTCAGCGATAATATTTCAGGCACTTGCTTAAAAGGTGGCTTTCTACAAATGGCAATGCAATGAGGATTCTCTTAGGAGTAGCATCAGTTACTCAGGAATGGAATCAAATGGTGCAATGAATGGCTACTGTATTGGTACTGGACAGTCGTAAGGGGCCATTATTTTATCATCAAACATCCACTACTGTAAAAAAATAATTTCATTTTCTGACTTTCTAGTCTAAGTTTACACTAAATTTTACGTGGCAACATATGACCGAGTAAGACAAGTGATTTAAACAAATCTGTTTTTATGAAGTTGTGTGAAAGTTATGTAACAGTTGAAAATAAAATTGTTAAAAGTCTGTGTAGAGTTAATTCTAACGCTCAACAGGGCTATATTTTATTACATATTCTTACATAAGATTCTGAAACTGCACAACTCGTACTGTTCCCCTGCAGACAAATTAGCTGATATAGCTTAATTTATTCAGCAGGACGACGAGGGGGAGTCTGGACGTGATTTCATATATGGCACATTGTGTGCTAATACTTCTCATCATACTGGCTCCCACTAAGTCTCAGAATAACTGCACGACTCAGAGCACAAGGAGGGTGACATCAAAAATAAACAAGAGACAGAAGGAAAAACAAACAGCTGTTGCGGGGACAGAAAGAGAAGACATTGAGAGAAAGCTCGAAGCACGACCCTGGGTGACACATTCTGGCAGCATTGATGCTTTTTTTTCTGGCAGAAATTTAGGTTCAGAGAAGGATGTTGTACCAGGAATCTCTTCAGCGGGGATTTTCTCGGTATATTAGGTATTGGGAGTTATCCCAGATACTTCTATGGCCTCCAGGAAATTTTATCAGGAAGACATTAAGGTTCTAACAACTAAAATGTAGTAAATGAGATGATCAGGATCAAATGGTGAGTTGTCTACTTTCCTGGTATTAAACACTAATTCTCACAAAAGAGTTTGTTAGAATTATGCTATATCGTTAATCCATTCAATGGATATGAGTGGAACACTGAAGCCGGTAAAGCAGCATTCATACTACTGTTCTCATAGGATCAATGGGGGTGATGTATCTTTAAATTTTCTGTCTATGTGTGGCATTTTTGGGTGCAGTTGCTGTTTTGCAACTTTCCATGCGACAAATGAGCAAAGACCAAAGCAAAGTCACCTAACATAAACCCTACTTATGACAAATTTATCAACCTGCTTTCACAATAGAATTAAATACATTTAATGTTACTGCCAGGATTCGGGATCAGTGGATCCTCTGGACCACCGCGGGAGGTGGACCTAGCCGACACCTGGGACCGGAATCTAAGTGGCACCTGGTTTTCACCAGAGCCTGCGGCAAAGCGGGATGGTCTTGCTGCGATTGCGATTTTTTTATTTGACTGTCACACGCAGCAAACAGCAGATTTATTAAAGGGCCAAAAGCTGCTTTAATAAATCAGATGGGCTCTGGAGCTCCAAAGACTCTAATGAAGCTTCCTTATGATACTGCGTTGGAGGATTTTTGAGTTACGCCGCATGCCATGTGCAGACTGAGTTATGCCGCAAGCCTTGTGCAGACTGAGCATACAGCAGGCTCACACTACTTATTACAAGACCATGTCCAATCTTTGGCCTCTTGACATGAAGGGAGCAGAAAAAATTGAACAGAGAAGCTTCTTTTCCTTAATTAAATATATTGGATAGGGAGAGACCAGTATACTTTTATAGGACCAGTATTTGTCATGCAGCTTTTTATCATTTTTTTTCAGCTCCAGCTAGTAACTTATAGATAGCAGAGATAAAAACAAAAACTAAGTGAAGTTTGCTTTTAAAATTTTGTTTCTCTCGACAAATTTGCCTCATGGACAATTTTCCCATAATTAACCCCTTAAGGACGCAGCCATTTTATAGCTTAAGGTTCAGCCCCATTTTTTGTATTCTGACATGTGTTGCTTTATATGGTTATAACTTTTGAACACTTTTACTTATCAAAGTAATTCTGAGATAGTTTTTACCCACATGTTGTACTTCATTTTAGTGGTAAATGTTGGCTGATAGGTTTTGCATTTATTTACAAAAAAAAAAGAAAAAATAATGAATTTTTGGAAAAATGTGCCATTTTTCGAAATTTGAAATCATCACATTTTCAGGCAGATAGATTTACCACCTAAATAAGTATTCATTTTTAGAAATCGAATATCGATATTCCATATTTTCAGAATAGACTATTTTGGGGATGTTAATCAAGCTCTCCGATGTGTGAGAGGCATGGGGGCTGACATTAAAGGACACCTGTCATCAGGTCTGTGTCACTAGTCCTGTCATTACTACCTGTTGGAGCAGCTCACAAGGATCCATCCCAGCCTTTATCTAGTTATTTCATACATTATTCATTGTAAAATCATCTATTCTTTATCATATAAATGAGGCTGGTCACATGGTCAGAGGCAGTGATGTCACCCCTGTTACCCCTCCCCTCCCCCTGCTCATGTCTGTGTGTAATGTATAGTAAATGCTGCATCCTCCTAATACACAGGTGAGAGACACAGACATCAGCTACACATGAATCTGACATGTTCTGCTGTAACATGGCTGCATCCTGGAGCTGCTGTATCTCTCCTAAACACACACACATGTACACACAGGCTGCAGGGGGCGTGGCCACCAGCACCAGGAAGCACATCATTATACAGCCTCACATCATTATACAGGCTGTCAGTCATGCACTGGGGGTGTGGCTGTGCCTCCCACTCATGAATAGAGTGGACAGCTTGAATATGCTAATGCTTCATTGGACATTTCACAGGTCATTTGCATACAGCTTTAGGACCTCATTGCTTAGGTTTACAGGCATGAAGAGGGACAATGAAGGGATAGAGGCAATGCTCTCTAATGGCAGTTTATGAAAATATATTTAGTTTAGGGGGGTTATTTTGCATGACGGGTTCTCTTTAAGCCAGCACCTTAAGGAGAACAGAAAACTAATACATCCACATTGTATCGATATTCCGTATTTTCAGAATAGACTATTTTGGGGATAAATACTGTTTTGAGTAAAATTTTTAATATTTAGAATTAAAAACACCCTACATAATCAACCCATTTTTGAATCTGCACCCTCAAACATTAGGAAGATTTTTAACCCTTTGAGATCTTCATAGTAATTAAATCAAAATGGAGGTGAAATTTAGAATGGTCAAACTTTGTTTATACGTTCATTTAGCCCTAAAATTTACACATTTCCAAAAGATAAAAAGAGAAAACCCATCTTAAAATTACAATTTCTCCCGACCACAGAGACCCCCCACAGGTGGCCGTTTTATGGGGGCACAGCGAGGCGCGGAAGGGAAGGAGGGACCTGCAGCTGCCAGGATTTTAGTTTTCTCATTGGCGCCTTTTGTAGGCTATAAAATTTTGGCTTTTTTTTTGCGGGATGAGATGCTTTTTCCAGTGTTACCATTTGGTTGAAAATGTATGAACTTTTTTTTGAGGTCAAGAGTAGGAAAGCATCAATTCGGTTCTGGATTTTTTTTTTTGGTGTTCACCTTATAGCCTTATGATCATGTTATCTTTATTCTATGGGTCAATACGATTATGGGGATACCATACTTGAATATTTTTTCTTCCAAGTGGCATAACATTTTTACTTTTTTTTGCTACAGAGCTGGTTGATGGATTGTTTTTTTTTTTGCGGGACATGTTGTACATCAGTATCAACAGTGCAACAGTATCATTCTGGAGTGCATATGTTTTTTGATCACTTTTTATTGCATTTTTTGTGGGATTAAATAGGTAAAAATCATGATTTTTGGCATTTTTTTTTTTACATTTAGCGTACAGGTTCAATAATTATTTATTCTACGGGTTGTTACGGACGCGGTGGGGTTTGTGTTATGATTTAGACTGTTTATGGGTAAATCTTTTATTGAAAGTACTATGAGTACGTAGATGGTCAATACAATGCGAATAAAACAGTATTTCACAGGAAATGATATGTCACAAGAGCGTAAACACGGGCATATCTTAACAGTTGCAGTACCATTGGAAAAGTGAGCTGTGACATCAATAAAAACAGAACACATGGTAAAGATTGGGGGAGTTGACAAAGACAAAGGGTCACACAGAAGGAGAACACAAAAGGGGTATAGGAGGGGGGGGGGGCTAGGTAATGTCAGTTAAGTAGTTCTTGAAGAGAGCCAGGAAGACATAGCTGTGGAGATCCTGAATGTGGATCATGGAGACCAAACCTTATGAAATGTGGTAACTTTATCATTATCTAGAGCCATGAGCTCTTCCATTCTCATAATATGATTAAGACAGTCTACTAATTCTGCCTTAGGGGGGGACCTCCAGTGGTGTGGTATAACTGTACGAGCAGCGCTTAAAAAATGTCTAAGGAGTCCCTTCTTGGCTTTTGCAATAGAGTACGGGAATAACGAGAGTAGTGCCAGTTCTGGAGAGAGAGAGATCACCTCCCCACTAACTTTCTTATATAGGTCCCATACCTCCTCCCAGAACCGTGCAATTATAGGGCAACCCCACCAAATATGTAGTTGCGATCCTGTATCAGAGAAGCACCGCCAACATGAATCGTCCACCTCAGGATAAATTTTATGCAATACTGTGGGACATCTGTACCACCTGGAAAGTATCTTAAAATTCCTTTCCTGACATCTCCCGGAGATCGAGGACTGATGGGTCATGGCAATGATTTTCATCCTCTCATCCTCAGTGAAGGAGGCCCTTAGGTCTTCCTCCCATTTGAGCATATAAGGTGGGGGCGGAATAGAGTCAGCGTCCCCTCCTCCATCTCTGAGCAGTGCGTAGACCCAAGAAATTGTGAGGGTGGATTGGAATGGATAAAAGCTTCTTCAAAAGTTCTTAGTTTACGACTCAGTGACTCAGTCAGACCTAGAGCATCAATCCCTGTTGATAGGGAGTTATAAGCTAACCAATCTCTACCCTGAGAAGAGGATAAGGTTGTCAGTGGCTGTACACCTTGCGCTGTAACTACGTCTCTTATTCGCAATATAGTCGGAGCTGTGGGAAAGTGCGGAGAGTCTAGGTTGCGATATGTTGAAAGTGCGGTTATACGATATGGGTGTCAATGGGCCAATAGGGGAGGATAAAGGCCATCTCGATAACATGCTGTCCCAAACCTCTGTCCAGTGTTTAAGGAAAAAGGCTTCCTGCGGCAACTTAGGTCGTGTTTTAGATGGTAACCAAATATGTGCAGATGGTGGTATCGGTGACATAGAGGCTAGTAATTGCACCCAAAGCTTAGTGCTGGCATTGTGGTGAAGATCTAAGATACAAGTGCTAATAACTGCCTTATGGTATATTTCAAAGTCTGGTAAACCAATTCCTCCTCTAAGTTTGTGGCGTGTTAATAGGTTAATAGAGAGTAACTAATGCGGGGTCGTTGCCCGTTCCATACAAACCTAATGATCTGGGATCTGAGCTTACTAAAAAAGGATCTTGGTAATGGTATTGGTAACGCTTGAAAAATATATAGGATCTTAGGGAGGGATGATTTAGACCAGTGATTTTCAACCTTTTTTGAGCCGCGGCACACTTTTTATACTTAGAAAATCCTGGGGCACACCACCAACCAAAATAGCACAAAATGACACTAAAACAGTCATTAAAGGCCTCCCTTTACTAATAAAAAACCCCTAGCGGCCTCCCTTTAAACCATGCCACGTTCAAAGGCACTCAAATCACCTTTCTTCCCCATACCGATGCTCGCTTTGAACTGCAGGAGATTGTCTTGACCATGTCTACATGCCTAAATGCATGTGATTGGCTGATTAGAAATTAAGTGTTAACAAGCAGTTGGACAGGTGTACCTAATAAAGTGGCCCGTGAGTGTATACTACCATTACTTTTATCATGAATCTTTATATTTATTATTATCATTTTTATTCTTCTTTCATCAGGTGAGCACCTGTCAATACTTACCTGACATAACTACCCTGATTATATCACAAGAGGCGCCGTCCTCTTTGTTGTCCTTTTGTTCTCCTATTTTCGTTTTAATATTGTAGTGAAAAGAGGATCGTGACTCACTTATCAGTAACTTGAGTAAAACCACATACACAGGGCTAAATGAGGGTGAGCTAATAGATATAGTAGAGGGAGCAGGTTGGTGTGAGTGGATCACCTGGAGAACCATAGGCTGCATTGAGGCAAAAGTCCCAGGGAAACCTGCTGGAGTCACAGGCTCCTGATGCCGTAGATTGTGGAAGATAAGTTGGGCATTTGATGTTCCTGAAGACTGTGCCAAGGAACTTTTTGCTGCCATGTGGAAGCCTCATTTCTTGAGCTGTCGTCGCCATTATGCGACCTTGTGGGACTTGTCTTCTTTTTTGGTTTAGCCCATAACAGAGCTAACAGAGTAAAATTCACCTGTGGGTGTAGCCGTGGGTGTGTGCTACTTTAGTGTCTAGAAACACAGAGCTCAAAAAGATACATCTCACTCCATGTGCTGCCAGCCTCGATGTAATTTTATTTTAATTATGGGTTATGGGTATATCCTGGTGACATTATACTTTGGGTAAGTGCATTGGGTACTTAGTTACACAGTGTGGAGATGTACTGCCACCAGCTGAAGAAATTTGGTGGAAAAGTCTGTATCAAAGTCACAGCTTGGAGAATTTAGCATGCAGTTATGGACTCAAGAAGAAGACATGTCACCACTGAGCTACTGAATGTCTTTCGGCCTGTAGTCACTGACTAACCTTCTAGTGAGTCAAGTCTGCCTTGGACAACGTGCAATGCATTTGCAAAGTTTGCACACATTTCAATTTTGTGACCACACCATAAGAACTAGTATTTTTAAAGTTCTAAATGTAATGGTAGTAGTATGAATGAAGTACATCCACTCTTTTTATTAAACACTTTATTTTTTTAACATTTTATAACAACAAAAAAATAAAAAAGAACAAGGATTGAGGTAGGTCCCCGAGACACGGGCAGCGGAGAAGGCGGGGAAGGTTTAGAACAAAGAGGCAATCCACATAACAGTAGAAACAATATCATATCATAAGAGTACACTCATTGATAGAGACACTTCATATATTTGTAATCCTGTAATTTGTGATCCGCTTTAGGAAAATTCTCTATCTTTAATGTTAATAGGGCTTCAAGTGGACCTTAATACTCTTGTGATAAGGGACAGAATGCTGTTGGGAAATGGTAACAAGCAGTACCAGCATATATGAAGGAGAGAGCGTATCTTTAATTGACCTCTCCAACACATGCTCAGTGTGGAAGGATACATTTTTGCTAGCCTATATGGAGTAAGATACCATCTGTATAATAGTTTCCTTGCTGTCTATAGATGGTTTATATATTTTGATGATTTGTCAATAGTAGCCAAGGCTATGTGCCACTGTTGGCTGAAAAGGAGAGCTTTAACTCATTTTCCCATTTTGTTTTAATATCATTAAGGGGTAATGATGCGTTATTATTTAAAGCTAAGCAAGCAGACGCAATATCCTCCTCATAAGAGAAAAGAAATGAATTTGATAACTAGATATGTCTAGCTGGGTCAATTTTAAGTGGCACAGATGCAGATACCTATAAAAATCTTTGTGGGGCAGAGGAAGTTTCTGTACTAAATCCGAAAATGATATAAATAATGGCCCTTCATAAAGTCCAGGGATGATTCCGAGTCATGCTGGAGTACCTGCTTCTGAAATATAGCGCCGTTCTAATTGTTGGGGATGAGGCAGAGATTTTGGGAGAGGATGCGGTTAAATATTTTTCTATATGCACCCAAAGTTTATCCTTGTCCTTAAACCACCATGCTTGATCCCGGCGTGATAGTAAACAGTGATAACAGGGCACCCCAGGCCTCCCTCCGAAACTCCTCTTTTTTAACATGTTGGAATTAAGTTAAAGATCTTCTTTTTATCGATTGTTGGAGGATTACATTTCTTGTCTTTGAATTTCATTGACCATGAGCAACACATTTCTCCTGTGTACCAGTCATGTCAAGGGGAATGATCTGCACTTTAGCTTACCCAGCTCTATTGAGCTGACTGTTGAAACATCTTTACTTTAGGAGACTTCCTTTTCAAATCCCCTTTAGACATAAATAAGGTCTTAAAGGCCATGTATGCTCCTAGTAACCCAGGCATGCATGCATTCGACTGAAAACTTCACCCTGTTTGTGGCCTGTTTGTGCACATGGTAAGAATACAAGTAACCCATGGCCCGTTCTTCCCAATTACTAAGTTTGCTTAGCAGACAGAGAGTTGTAATTGTTTCAAACTTATTTTATTAAGGAATTTTTAGGGACCACTTTCCTCTTGGAAACTTTCAGTGCAGCAGACATTTGTTTGTACCCTTCTCCAGATCTGTCCCTATTCACAGTCTTGTCTCTGGGCTAAACAGTTAGTTATTTTCTCCTCATGGCTTGGTTATTGTTCATGTGTTGTGCAACCCTTTTTTAGCAATCCTATATAGTTTGTGACATTCTATATACAGTAGCAAGAATGTTCAAGTGCCAAACAATTTTAGCCAATGTTCCAAAGAAGTAAGTGTGTGTGTTCCAAAAAAAAATGAACAGTGAAGGAAGCCAACTAATAGATGTTGCTAAGTACTCAACGTAGAACCCAACAGTCTAAAATTACTCCGGATTTATAATCAAGCATCAGACACAGTGACAAATCTAGTGTAGCAGCAGACTGTCTAGTTGTACTTTGCACTGTTTAATGTACCACACTTAAATAAATCTCAACTATAATATGTACTCCACCACCATAAGGGAACAACACTCTTGCCAATTCAATGTTCTCTTGTATGCATTCTTCAAGTGATGTACCTCTACAGTGTGGATGATCTTCCATTTTCCAGCAATAACCATGAGTTCCTGGTTTCAAACAATTACCCCGTGCTCCATCCACACCACACAACATCATGGGCTACCTCAACTGCCACCATCTTGGGATTATTAAGAGAGGGGAACATGACCACTTACAGGGAGCCCCTCCCTGCATTGCTGTTACTGCCAGTTACACAGGGGAGAACTTGAACACCCCTCTTGGGCTTTGTCTCTCCCAGCCTAAACATCACCACCTTCTACCTGTGGCTACCGGTTGATACAAACTTTTAGACGAGCTCCTGCCATAACTGCTGCAGTCAATGTCAATGCAATCATTTAACTCCTTCGAAACTAAGATCAGTACCTCCTGGAGCATCTAAAATTAGTTTGGCTGATAATTTCCCAAAAAATAAATAAAATAAAATTGAAACTCCAAAACATAAAGACCCTGTTTTATCAGTAGTGAGGCAAACTGCACTAAGTAGTTTGCCTCATGATTGTGCAGGGTGCACCAAATTAAATACTGGGGCAGGTCAGTGCCGCATTTGCCATGAGGCTGAGATGAGACTTTCTCCTCAGACGGCAGATGCCCAAACCCTGATTGGGGCTGAAGCCTTGGCGTGTGTAATGTGGGTGATTCGGGTGCACATTGCCGCCCAAATCACCCACCATGTAATTAATCACATGTGTTTGCTCTGGAGGACCCAGGCAGCATGTGACGATGACATACCGCTTGCTTCCCTGCACAAAATATTTGTTGTGAAAAGTGATGGGGATGCAGCGGCTGTGTGGGAGCAACACTGGAGGTAAATGCGTGATTTGTTATTTTTAATTCTTCAATTATAATGGGGAAGGCTGTGTATACTAAGGGGGTGGTTCATACTGGAAGGTTGTGCATACTGGGGGCTGTGCATACTGGGGGCTGTGTGCATACTGGGGGGCTGCATACTGCGGGGGGGGGAATATGCATTGGAGGCTGTGTTTGCTGGGGAGGAGTGGCTCTGTATATTTATTGGGTTTATTGGGATTTGTATATATGGGGCTGGATTTTAATAACATCAATAACAAATAGATGTGGACCAAAGTTTGTTTTTTTTCATTTTAGCACTAAGTGTGAAAAAAAGTCATACACAACAAGTGTCAGCTGTCACACCGTGGCCACTGACACCATGCTATAACACACCTGCAATGGAGATTAATTTAAATGCATATTTTTCCCTTTAACTACCAGTGTTAAAAACAACCACAGCATCTAAGGGGCGTTTTCTAGTTATTCCCCCCCAAAAGGCCTTTTGAAGTCTAATAAAGTCAGATGTACACTCACGGGCCACTTTATTAGGTACACCTGTCCAACTGCTCGTTAACACTTAATTTCTAATCAGCCAATCACATGGCGGCAACTCAGTGCATTTAGGCATGTAGACATGGTCAAGACAATCTCCTGCAGTTTCAGACGAGCATCAGTAGGGGAAAAAGGTGATTTGAGTGCCTTTGAACGTGGTATGGTTGTTGGTGCCAGAAGGCTGGTCTGAGTATTCAGACTGCTGATCTACTGGGATTTCACGCACACCATCCCTAGGGTTTACAGAGAATGGTCCGAAAAGAAAAAAACATCCAGTTGAGCGGCCAGTTCTGTGGTGCCTTGTTGATGCCAGAGGTCAGAGGAGAATGGGCAGACTGGTTCAAGCTGATAGAAAGGCAACAGTGACTCAAATCGCCACCTGTTACAACCAAGGTAGGCAGAAGAGCATCTCTGAACGCACAGTACGTTGAACTTTGAGGCAAATGGGCTACAGCAGCAGAAGACCCCACCGGGTGCCACTCCTTTCAGCTAAGAATAGGAAACTGAGGCTACAATTTGCACAAGCTCATCGAAATTTGACAGTAGAAGATTGGAAAAACGTTGCCTGGTCTGATAAGTCTCGATTTCTGCTACGACATTCGGATGGCAGGGTCAGAATTTGGCGTCAACAACATGAAAGCATGGATCCATCCTGCCTTGTATCAACGGTTCAGGCTGGTGGTGTTGGTGTCATGGTGTGGGGAATATTTTCTTGGCACTCTTTGGGCCCCTTGGTACCAATTGAGCATCGTTGCAATGCCACAGCCTACCTGAGTATTGTTGCTGACCATGTCCATCCCTTTATGACCACAATGTACCCAACATCTGATGGCTACTGATTCAACCTGAGCCGCTGTGTAAACTGACCTCCCTTCAAACTTTTATGGTTGTTCACCTGTAAGTAATGTTAATTTTCTCCCGTTCTTAGGCTTGCGCAAGCGCAGCCCCTTCTATTCCGCAGCGATCGTCCAACACCGCTGTTAGCCGCCGGTCATGCCCCACTGCACATGCATCAGCTCGCCGTGACTGCGCCTGTGCCGGTGTCCCCGGGGGCGATAAATTCAGTTTACACAGCGGCTCAGGTTGAATCAGCAGCATTCAGATCCTGCCGGTCCCCTACTTTATGTAAGTATCGCTATCTCACACCTCCATACTAATAGTGCTATTACTTTGGCATTGCTTTGTTCCTTAAATATAAACCTTTGTACCAATGAATTAATTAATCATTCATTACATCTGAATTAATTGTATGAATGGTATTCATTATATCTGAATGAAATGGATTAATTGTATCTAATGCATTTAGTACTATATTCATTTGTATTTTATTTAATATCATGGTACATTCAAATTCATGTTATATAAATTTTAACTAGTATTTACTTTATTTATATGTATATTTTGTATGTGCATTCAATCTAATCGAATGAGCCCTGTAATATAGCTCTTGACTATTTACACCATTTGTGTTATAACTAATTATGATGTACTGTATACTACCATTACTTTTATCATGAATTTTTATATTTATTATTATCATTTTTATTCTTATCATGTATTCTAGTTATGGTCTGACGAAGGGATTTTTTCCCTAAACGCGTTACCATTGGACTTTTTACCGCTGTAATAAAAATACACAAAATTACTCTTACTCTCAGCCTAGATCTATTTATATACTTTCCTCTCCAACTTGGTTATTAGAGCACCCGCACAAAGCTCCAAAACCTTTTGCTTCTCTTATATATACCCTACAATATTCAGACAGGTCTTCAAATGTTTCAGAGCGAATGTCTTGCATTGGAGTAGCGTACAGCACATGTGGAATCTAAGATGGCGGAGCATAGCACAGCCTCTAATGAACTAATAGATTTCAGCAATAACTTAGAAGAAGAGGTGAGGGGTCTCTAATTAAAAATTGCAGACAATGTAGCTGGGTCTCGCAGAAACAATGTCCGTTTCTGCGGGGTCCTAGAATCTATAAAGCTCAAAGCTTTGGTGGAATTTCTACCAGATATGTCCATAGCTTTAATTCCTGACACTTCACAAGTGGACCTCTTGATAGTTTGGGTCCACATGCTACCCAAATATTAGGCTCCCTCCTAATGTGCCAAGGGATAGCAAGGCTACATTTTTTTCCATTTTAAAGATAAGCTTATGAGAATAACAAAGGATACAATAGAACTCCCTGAACAATTTTGGGACATTTCCCTATTTGCAGACTTGTTGGCGATTACCCTGGAATTCCAAGAAGCGGCTAAGATATTACATGCTTGTAATATTCCTTACAAATGGGGATTTCCTGTGAAAATGATTGTGAGCAAAAATGTCAGGAAAGTTGTCGCCACATAACTAGCGAAACTCCAACAAGTAATGCCGGAATAGGGCCTTCTTCAAAACTAGGATTTCCCACTACATCAAAGGCACCGTTGCCTCCTTCTTTGGCTAAAGAAAGGGAGACTGTGAAGAAGTCCTGAAACTTGCTTTGGCTTTAATGGACCAGTCTCGTGTATGGGTCTTGAATCTGTTTGGGTGAGATAACTACAACTGTATAAGGTCTGGTAGGGTATTGTGTTAGATTACTGTGGTTTTAACATACACAATTTATGCCCCTCAAAAATCCTTAGGTGAGATTATGCCATTTTCTACTTTTGTGACATACGTCACCGCTATTATGTTTTGTTTTTTGTTAACTGTTAGTGTTTTTGGCAAGCACTATTTCTATGTCTTACTGTATCATTCGTACATGACTTTGGCCATTCGTACAATCTTTTGGCCATTAATTATGGAATATATAATAAGCTGCCCTGTGATCTGATTATGTCAGTTAATGTCAAAGGGCTAAGTAGCCCATATAAAAGATCTAAAATGTAGAAGGAGGCCTTTGGTTCTAATCAAAATGATTTGTTAAGGCTTCATCTTACACAATTCCCACACATATTTACAGTACCAGCTGTGGACAAAACGAGAAGAGTCCTTATAGCAATTAAGAGATCAGTGGCCTTTTCACTGATATATAAACACATTGCCCCCCATAGACCTATATACTGGGGGGGGGGGACTGCAGTGTGCATGGGTTACTCATATACTAGGGGGGGGATGCTAGGGCCACTAGGGGGAGGCTGCAGTGTCCTTGGCCTTTATATATACTGGGGAGAGACTGCAGTATGCATGGGCTGCCTATATATTTGGGGGGGAGCTGCAGTCTCCTGAGGCCACCTATAAACTGGGGGGCGGCTGCAATGTTCATGGGCTACCCATATACTGGGGGAATTGGTCCTAGTGCTGTTTCTGTATGAAGCTGGGTTCTAGTACTGTACTTATGTATTAAAATCTATACTGGTGCTTTAATTATGTACTAAGCTTTGTTCTGGTGAAGTATCTATGTAACATGCTATTATAATAATTCATGAAAGACACTACATTTTAATTAAAAGCGGGATACAGTATGTGTTAGAATTCATTTGGGGGGAGCAATGTTTAAGCTAATTTAGTGTGATAGTGCCACATACACAATAATCCATACATAAATGCATGTATCTAATAATTTCAATTTGTGGGGGTTTATGGTAAAAATTAGGGAGCATTGTATATATTTTAATAACCTCGGAGGGGGACATTTTTTGAGATTAACCCTGTACAGCAAAATACCTAGAAACTGCCCTCCTCAGACCATGCCCCTATACATCTAGAGATTGCTGAGCAGTATGACCAACCGTGTTCATCTACTTGGCTACTGGACAATTTTTTGTTGCATCAGTCGGCGTTTCAGCACAGACAACATCTACCCTTACACATGTTTTTTTCAGCTAACAGGACTGATGAAGTCCCACCTGTGATGTTATGGTATGCACATAAAATGTGCATAAGAAGTCATTTTATGAGTTAAAAAAACTACATATCTTATGAAATTTAATGTTTCATCATGTGTTAAATAAGAGTGTATTCTGCTTGTGTAGAGAGGGCATGATTAATGAGTTGAAACAGCAATTACAGAAATTTGACTCTTATATGTAAGAATAATGGTTAAAGAAAATGAATGCTACTCACTACTCTGTGGGTAATAAAGCGGGTAAAGTCTTAGCAGCCCATCTATAAGAGAGAGAAGCACAAAGCAGAACCCATTTCTGTTCTACAGAAATAATGAGAAGGTCTTTGATCCCCAGCAAGTGATAGAAGTTATATTAGACTATTACTCTACTTTAAATAACCTAAAGCAAGATAAGGAGGCGACCCAACCCTTTCTGTCGGTGATTCAGCTATTTTTATAGTCAGTTAACCTGTCAGCTTTAATCGAAGAACAAGCAGCTTTTGTGTCTGCTTTAATTACAGATTCTGAAATTGAATCAGGTCACTGAAGAAATATAAGGCCTCTGGCCCTGATGGCCTGACAAATCATTATTTTAAGATGTATTATCCTTTTCTGGTCCCATACTATCCAGAGGATGCTATTGGCATCCATCAGCACACTACCAAAGCCGAGTAAAACCCCAGATAAGCCCTCTAATTTCTGTCCCATTTTGCTCTTAAACACTGAGCTTAAACTTTATTCTGAAATCATTGGTGACAGGTGGCTCTTTTCCTGCCGGGCTTGTACACAAAGATCAGGTAGGCTTCATCAGGGGAAGAGTCTCCTCTAACAGACACATTGGGGCTCATTTACTAAGGGGCCGAATCGGTGGGTTTCCCAAATATTACCGGTTGCACCGTTTTTCCCATAATTGCCCCGGGTTTTTTGCGCACGCGATCGGATTGTGTCGCATCTGCGCCAGCTTGCACGCAGCGGAAATCGGGGGCGTGGCCGTCGGAAAACCCAATAGATTTGGAAAAAACGCAGTATTTAAAAAATAATTTGTGTCGCTTGACACGCACGTACATGCACCAAAGAGAAGAAGGTGAACTCCGGCGGACCTCACCGCAGCAGCGACACCTGGTGGACATCGGGCACATGACCTTAGTGAATCCCGGCGGAACCCGAATCCTCATCGGAGAACGCGCCGCTGGGTCGCGACTGGACCGGGTAAGTAAATGAGCCCCATTGTTTCATAGACCTGATTAACTTTGTTGAGTGGACTTGAACGCCTTTTCTGTTTCTGTATTTGGATGTGGAGAAGGCACTCAATTGAGTTCATTTGGGATATCTTAAAGAGGTACTCTTAAAGTTTGGCTTTTCATCAAGTGCTATAAAGATACTTATGATATAGGCCCACACTTTTAAGATACGTCCCCATTAATAATATTTGCCCCATTTTTAACATAGGCTGCCAATTTTATTATAGACCCCTCTTAAGAGATAGGCCCCCAATTTTAATATAGCCCCACACTTCAAATCAAATCAAATAGCCCCCCCCCCCTTTAATATTGGCCCCCAACTTTTATGCTCTATTTATGGCTGATAAAAACTAAAAAGCATTTGCTTACCTTCTCTGCCATGCTGGTGACAGGGGGAAGTCACGTGAGAGGGTGAATAATTAACAGCCTGGATCGTAAGGGCTTCGAGCTGCTCTTTCTAACTTTTTTTTTTCCAGCGATCCCAGCGTGTCAAGATTAAAGAAGACAAGCGACGGGATTCTAGATAAGAGGATGATTTCTTTTAAAGTAGATTTCCTATTTTTTAAACCATTAATGCTAGTGGAATATCTCAGCAGTGTGATTAGAAGCATATGTTTATCAGAAGCACACATTCTTCTGGTGGCTCTGGCTAATAAACACCCCCAATACTAATAATAGGCTAATACTCCCTGCTGTCACAAAATGCCTGGCAGAAGTAGGGGAGAAGTTCTTTGGGAGGTGTGCACTTTTGCTTTATTAACATAAAATTTTTTAACATAGAATTTTATAGCTCAGCTTTTGATTTCCCACAGCAGTTTATAAAATGTAAGCTGAGCTTTGATAGGTCGCCATGAGCAGCTAGAATAGTTTTGCTCTAAGATACTTATGATAAATCTCCACCATAATTGTATCGCATTGTTGGGATTCGCCAAGGAGCGTTAACGGATTTGGGAGTTACAGATTTTTTTAGGTTTGATATTATTTATAATGGTTTAAGGTTGATGTTTTCTTTGACACAACTCTCTGAAGACAACTGTCTTACAGCAAAAGAAAACACAACAACTTACAAGGTAGAGAAGACCCAATTGAGACCGAAAGCAATAATATTAGGTCAATGGACTAATAAGAAGGTAGGTAAACAATGTTCAAGGGAAATTAAACATAAAGTGACAATACTGATGGACACTCCTAGCTGATGTCCCTGCATTTATTCTGCACCATCAAACTTGATGACTGGTTTCTCACCCAGAGCAGACAGCATATTCCTGGTACAGTGTGCAGCCCAGTGATGGAAAAATAACACATTAAAGGAAACTCCGTAATGACAGGTTCCTTGCCACAGATGATCGGAGGAATTTAAAGTCTTTGAACTAGAAAATGAAATGTTCTTGACAATAGATCAGAGCTTTTGTTATTAAGTTCCATCAGACTGACTTAGGCCTGATATTCAGAGCACACAGGAAGCAAAATCTTTGCCCAAACTTCAACTAAAGATTTACAATCTAGATGAATCCAGTTCATAGTCTTTGAGAATAATCAGAGTTTTCCAGGATCTAGTGGAACATTTCAATACTGGCACTATGAAATGCATAAGCTGCAGGTAACATTTTATAGATCAGGAGATGTTCAGAAGATGTCCAGGCTCTTTCCTGGCTGCCCACTCCAAAAAAAGTGTCCAAAATGGCTTGTTATATGCCTTTAGAAAACTTTTGGAGAGGGCGAAGCAAAACTGGGCCAATTAGTCTCCACTTTAATGCCTGTTTTAGCAAAGCATCTTAACCCCATACCCCGATATAGTTGTATGCCGTATGGGAAGGTACTTCAAGCAAACAGACAAACCATTACTACAGTCTTTCAAATAATACAGTTATTCAGCAGTTCAAAGGCATAATCTGTTCCTTATTATAATATATCACTATTCCCGATGGTGTAATGGTCTGCTACATGTTTGCAATGTACCGATTCCAGGTTTTGAATGGCACCTAAAAGGAGGATAAAAAGAGAGGCTTATTCAGTGAGGAAAGAAGTGAGATACTTCTGAAACGCGTCTAATCGCTATTGTTGATGATTACTATTGAAACATTGTCAGCACCTTGCTATCGCTGTGGACGCACAGAAATCAAAGACTGGCAGGTCAGAAAGCAAGTATCTAATATCCAAAATCTCTTTCTAACTAAAGATAAAACTGCACAATTATCACTCCGTTTATATCACACTGCTGTTTAATATCTATAGTGGGTATTGCAGGGGTCCGTGTAATGCTGCCACACAGTTCGGTTTGACGTGGCTCTTGTGTTGTACCGAAAATTATCACTGCGCATGTTTAGGAACAAACAATGCCGTAATAGAGACCTCGGAACGCCCAGATTGTTATACACAGGGAGTTTAACTCAACAGTGAGCAAAAGACTATTATTTATCATCGTAAATTCCACATCCACATTGTGCACATATTGTGAACTGTTTAGGAGACAGACTTTTTCATGTATGCTGAATTCAATGGGGCTCATTTAATAACCTGCCCGCTAGAATTCACCAAAACTGCACTAAGATCGTGACACAATTTGAATGTGAAATCCCGTGCTCAGTCTGAATCAGTCGGATTGTCCGATGGCACAACCCCCAATTTGTGTCGCATGGAAGCCAGTGCAGCTGCAGGAAAAAAAACGATTGCGTGCGACACAATACCAGCACAGACACGTTATAAATACCTGTCCAAGCCTTGCAATCCCCCAAAAATACAAACAGTCCAACAAAAGTGAGTAGCGCAACACTTAGTAAAAGAGCCCCATAATGTTGGGTACAGCAGTTTAACCATCAGGAATTGAAACTTATTCACATTGGACACACCCTTTACATTATACCATCAGAATTTGGAACCTATATAATTATTGAAACCTATTTATATATTGGATACATCACTATTGAGAAATTTATAACACTGCAAGAAAAACAATTATACTATAGGAATACATATTTTTAAATTTTATTTTATCTTGATGTGTACTGTATATAAGTTTGTCCATATTGGACATATTGCAACTTGGTTTACATTTAGTTATATTGGATGCATTATCATTGAGAGTTTTTTAAATAAGCATGATTTGGGAAAGTACCGATACTTTATTTTTGGTGTGTAATATATGAAATTAATCTTTTTATAAGTCATATGTACCAAAAAATGCTGAATAACTGTATTATTTGTAATTCCATGATTTTGTACCAGTGATACCCTGATATTTTATTCATTGCACACTGAGTATATACTCACCTGAGTTGAGGCTGTCATGGCGGCGGATCACTGCTCCCCAATGACGTCACGGGGAGCGACGATCCTTGGCAAGAATACACGGCGGGTGGTCGCAAATCACCACCGAGAAAGAGTTAATAAAATCTGATTATTAGCTATTGAACCCCCTGTAAGTGATGTACCTGAAAACTGGATTTTATCCACAAAAAAAATCCACCATATGTCCAAATTACAAACATTTTTTATAGTTTGTAAAATGTGATAATGCAGATCTTCCCTGAATGGCGCCTCCTTCCGTTCTATGACCGGCCGTGTGCCCATACAGCAGTTTACCAACACATATGGGGCATTCTCATACTCGGCAAAATTTGGTATCAAATTTTTTGAAGTTTTTCATCATTTAATACTTTGTGACAGTTTAAATTTTGGCCATGTGCTGTCTAAATTAAATTACAGCTTGTAAATTACACCTCTGGTAAAACATCTAAAGGGTTAACACACTTCTTAAAGTAGTTTGTAAAATGGCATAATTTACGGGATTTTGCTGTTATTTAGGCCTCTCAAAAACACATAAAGCTGAGCAGGTGCCTCTAAAAAAGGGATTTTGGCGATTTTCATAACAATGAGAATAATTCCACCCAAAATTCTGAACCTCCTAATAACCTAGAAAAAGGAGAGGATGCATAAAAAGCCACGCCACAATAAAGCAGACATTTGGAAAATGTTAGTTATAAAGTTACTTGGGTGCTATGACAATCTGCCTGAAAAGCCTGAAAAGCTGTTTTTCATAACTAACCACAAAATATATAATCTAAATTTTTCTGTTACTTTGAAGGACAACATGTGATGAGAAAAGAATCTTAAAATAATGGATATTGGATACCCTGGCAAATTTCCAATATAATTTCTATATCAATTCCTCATGGGTTTGTACATCTCTGCTTGCTATCCTCCCATAGCAAGCCTTATTGTTTATTTTCAGTGGACATAATCTGACCATGGTCACACAGGTGCACAGCTCATTATGTCACACAGCTCTCATTGCTCTCTGTGATACTAATGAGCTGTGCACCTGTGTGACCATGGTCAGATTTCTGTCCACTGGAAGTAAACATAAAAGCTTTCTGTAGAATGACAGCAAGCAGAGAAAACTGTGAGGAATTGATACAGAAAGTATATTGGAAAATTTTAGAATTTTTCATCATGCAATCAATAACATGAATTTGACAAGTGGGAATACCCCTTTAAGGTACCAGTGGTATCTGTATGGTGGGCAACAAAACTAGGAACCTCTTGTAATTGTCAACTACTCTTTCAGCATGATATATAAAAATATGATAACTGACCACAGACATAACCGATCACAGAGACACTACATCAAAGATACAAATAAATGAGCCACCTGGTATGTATCAAATCTATATGACTAGAAATGACAAAAAGTAAGAGATGTCGTATCAAAAGATCATATAGCAAACATAATAACAATAGGGCTCATAGAGCACATAATTCATATATTTAGGTATGTACCCAGCTCTGGACTGTCCAAGCCTATAAAACCAGGGGAAGACGCAAGCTGACTCAAATTGCATTTGCAGTGTTGATGGTTTTATAGGCTTGGGAAGTCCAGAGCTGTCAAGGAGGTAGAGAATTTAGCACTGAAGTCAAGGTGAACTCTGAATGCCTCCTCCACTGTGAGTAATATTGTGCATCTGACTTCATGAGTTAGTTAGTGGTTAGTGATGTCTCTGGATGTAGGACCATCAATTACAGTGAAGGGGTCTTTCTTAGGAAGAGAGAGCTTGACTTCAGTGTTAAAATCTCAGCCCCCTTGACTTTGGTTTATTTTCTAAACAATGCCACCACACAGGGTCATGAAAGAAAGATGTCAGCTGCTTGATTGACAACATATTGGTAGTGGTTTATTGAATACATTTCTGATGACAGGTCCCCTTTAAATATTTGCTCCATATGACAGATTAAAGAGCTTTAAAGAAGCTGTTCAGTCATAAGGTGATAAGGAATAACTTGCTTTTCAGTGGGAAACCCAGTGGTAGAACCCCCATGGATCTCAAGAAAGGTGTTCCACTGTACTCTAAACTAATGGAGCGGTAGTGATGCTGACTGTCACTCTAATTCCTATTGCAGAATTTGATGGGAGTAGAAGTACTGCATGCGGCCATCCCAGTCAGCGCCAAAGAGATGAATAGAAGAGCTGGTGCAAGTGCAAATGGCTGTTCTGTTCATTTCTGGGTACAACAAAAAACATTCTTGTGAACCATGTGGGGTCCCACTGGGACTTCAACTGATAAGCAAGTTATCCCCTATAGATTAACTATGGTCTATGTTTCCACTGCCACTTCTGCTTTCTCTCACTTTTGTGACAACAGTTTAGAAGATGCAGAGTGACAACTTTAGCTATATCTTCGCAAACTTGGAACTGGAAACTGGGTTATAAGGGAGGGCTGACCAGTAAGAAGGAGCTGGGCACTTATCAGTTTACCTTTATCTACCTGCATGTTGTGCAGTGCATTTCCACTTTGTACATTGAGAATACTGTGCAACAAATAGTGATTAGAGACCTCAAATTTAAATCTTAATAGAACTATAATTTAAGAATAAATATCTACTTGTGAGAAGTACATACAGAAGGAATGCCGACAGAAATGCATGTCAGACAGAGAGTGTCTACTGCAAAAAGCGTTTCATGGACTCAAGTCCTTGTCACTCAAAACCATCAAACTGATGAACCAAACAGGTTTAATACCTGGGCCAGTGCGCTGATAATTGGTGCTGGCTGGTTGCCAATTCTGGTAAATTCCCAGCGCCTTCCTGTGTTCCCTGCTAGATCTTGATGCCTTGTGCCTTAGAGAAAGCTGTGTTCCATGCTCTGTGCTATTATTGTGATTTCCCGTTGTGACCCCAATTCTGTTCCTGGCTATGCTCCTCCCCTGCCTGCTTTGACCTATCACTATGTCCCTGGGACAAATGTGCCCCTGTATCGTCTGAGTTGTGGGTCGGGTAGACATCTTGCATTTCTGTCTGGCGCTGCACTGAGCTGCTCTCTGCCTCTAGTCCCACCCTTGCATTCCGAGACAAGCTCACAAAGACACACACACTGGGGCACATTTACTGACCGGGTCGAGCGAGTTCCCCGAAAGTGTATTGTCCGACGATAATGCACTCTGCCGCGATTCACTAAGATCGTGTGCCCGATATTTAGCATCCCTGCTCAGGTCCACCGGAGTTCACCTCCTTCTTCCTGGTGCATGTAAGTGCATTGTCTTGCAATACAATTTGAAAGTTAAATCCCGGGCTAAGTCCGAATCAGTCGTATCGTCCGACGCCACGCCTCCCTATTTCTGTCGCATGAAAGCCACCGCGGATGCGCCACAATCCGAACGTGTGCAACACAATCCCAGCACAAACCCCTGTTAAATACCTGTCCAGTCCGACGAAAGTGCGATCTGTGACCCTTAGTAAATAAGCCCCACTGACTTCCTGCTGGCAGCTAGTGAGGAGACTAAAGCTACAGACAGATAAGATCTTTATCCAGGGGAGGTGGAGGCACAACAGATCTGACAGTATGTGTTATAGGTGAAATATAGCATATTAAGCCTATAATAGTAGAGCTGAAAATGCCATGTGTAATATCATCATCTCATCTCTGATCTGTCTTATCTCTCTTTCTATGGGGCTTATTTACTATGGGTTGCGCTGTGCACTTTTTGTCAGACTGTGCACTTTTTTGGGGGCTAAAATGGCTTGCCCAGGTATTTACGAAGTGTGTGCCACAAATTAGGGGGCGTACTGTCAGATGGTCTGACTGATTCGGACTGAGCGTGGTATTTAGCTTTTAAATTGTGGCCCTTTTTTGTTTTATTTCCATTTTTCACTCCCCATTTTCAAGAATCTATAACTTTATTCTATATACCCAATCTTAGTGAATAGCCGCACGCAGCATTATAGACGGACAATGCACTTTCAGTGAACTCTGGTGACCCTGTAAGTAAATTTGTCCCTATGTGTCAGATATTAGTAAAGAAGCTCAGAAGTTCAGAAGCTAACCACATTGTCATCACTCAGAACTAGAGGGACATAAAGGGGCTCATTTACTAAGGGTCCAAACTCCGCACTTTCATTGGGTTTCCCAAATATTTCTGCTTTACGCCAAATTGCCCCGGGATTTTGGGCACGGTTCCGGCTTGCACGCGACAGAAATCGGGGGGCCAGCCGCTGGACAACCCGACGGATTCGGACAAACCGCGGAATTTAAATAAGGATTTGTGTCGCAAGATCAAGCACTCACATGCACCAGGAAGAAGCAGACGAACTCCGGCGGACCTCGGTGCATCAGCGACACATGCAGGAACTCGGACTCACGGTCTTAGTGATCGTGCCAGTACGTAAATCTGCCTCAAAGTGTCTGCTTAGAGAGTCCCCGTTCACACTATGGAATTTTACACTGGCCACCACTGAGTAATTTCAGCTAAAACAGCAATAAAACTGAGTAAAATTGTAAAGTAAGGGGTTAATAATAAACTTCATTGTGTAAACATTACTAGGGCGTTAAAATTTGAGAATTTTCTTTCATGGGCAAACCCCTTTAAGGGTCCACGTAGAGGAGGTAATGGGACCTACATCAGTGTAATGGATACATCTGTCTACATGCAAAACGAGAGACAGATCTACGTGGTTCAAAATGTATAGATCTGTCTGTCTTTGTGCATGTGGATGTATAACATATTTTTTAACTTGCTTCAATAATAGCTAAGTTTTTACTTTTCATCTACAGAAGTGCTGGAGATCATTGTTTCTTTTCAGTAAGCCTTTTGACATGGCCTTAGCCTCCTTCTTTTTACTTCTCAACTTTACTTTCCAGATTATTCATATCCGCCTGCAGTCGTAGGTACAACTAAGCACTAAATTGTTATAACGTTTAGATTACTATTTACCTCCTTACATCCTCAAGTACAGCCTTACATTTTGAAGACAAATGTCTGCAATCATCTTCAGAAACACCCAAAAGAAGGAACCCTTGAGGAAGATGTATAAAAGATCAAAGTTTCCATTTAGATAAGATCTTCACAGCTCAAGTTAAAGGGTTTAAGGGCAATATAGGCAGAAAAGTGGGATTCCAACTGCTGGGGTTCCTTATTCAACACCTTATAGTGACATTAGGATTGCTGTGGATCTGGTTCGCGTGATCAGTGGGGTTCCCTTATTTTTCCTTATCCAACTTGCTTACTAGTGTAATGTCCCAGAGTTAGGCCACTATGAATTCTCACATGTCACTCAAGGACTAAAGGGACCCAGTGGAACTGATCACTCCATTTAGGTTATCAGCAACTCAGGTTCAGAGGGTCACAAGTAAGCCTTACAAGTCCATAAGTATAGTTAATGACTCCTGTCATACTTGCATTTTACTCCTCTCTAGTCTGGCTACCTTGAACAACACTATCACCATGTGGGTAAAATAGGTATACGCATGTTATTTTGTATGTACTGCTCTGTAACTCAAGGGTTAATTTATGCCCTGTTTATTCTAGCACCCCAGAGATATATTTAAAGACCAAGGGAATTTAGTTATAGTCAGATTGGAGCTCCTTTTGTCTTTTTTCTTTTTTGCATGCAGTCTCCATGAGGCAGACACATCTCTACAGCACATAGATTGCTGAACTGTCGATGCAGCAGAACCAAATGGGCTACAAAGAAGGTAATCTAATTTAGTTGACCAAAAGCTCCAGGGCTGTGATACTAAAACATTCCTAATAACACACCTCTCTGATATGTCACATCTAACCAATCACACACTTCTGCTATATCACCTAACCAATCACATACACATCTCTGAAATGTCACATGTAACCAATCACACACACCTCTGATATCTCATCTAACCAATCCCTCACACCTCTCTGCTATATCACCTAACCAATCACACACACCTCTGCAATCTCACCCAATCAATCACATACACCACTGCTATGTCACATCTAACCAATCACACAAAGCTCTCTGCTATTTCACATTTAACCAATCAAACACATACACCTTTGCTAAGTTCTATGTAGCCAAAAGCACTCGTCCCTGCTATCTTAGATGCATAATAACTGCAGTTGCTACAGCTGCTACAGGACCCTCATTGCACATAGGCCCAGGATGGATGGCGAAACCAAAATTTATTTAACCTCTTAAACCGTTCTGCGCCATAAAAGTATGGGCTCACAGTGTGCATATTGCTGCATAATGCAGCAAACACCCAAAGTTGATACTTATAATCTGTGCTAGCTGTACAATTGTCGCTGGTGGCATTTAAAACTTGTCATCAGGGAGTAGCGATCGGTTGCCGTGACAGCCTCAGGTCTTTGTAGGACCCGAGGCTGCATGGTTTCTGCAGATTTGTTACAATGTGCCACTGGCATAGCATTGCGGTATATGGTAGGAAAAATCAGACTGTCTAGGGTTAAAGTCCCCTGGTGGTTCTAAAAAAAGGGGAAGAACATTTTTTAAAAATGTGAAAAATATTTAAAAAAAATAAAAATTCAAATCACCCCCCTTTCCCTAGAACTGATATAAAACTGAATAAGCAGTAAAAATCACAAAAATGTTAGGTATTGCTATGTACAAAATGCCTGATCTATCAAAATATAAAAACAGTTATTTTCGGCAGTCATCCCCATAACGCAAAATAGCGTTCAAATGTCCAAAACGCCACTTATATGCCATTTTACATCACATAGAAATTTTTTATCAAAAAGGCGCACAGTCCTCAAAATGGTAGTAATGAAAATGTCAGCTCCTCCTGCGAAAAATTACACCACACACACTAATAATAGAAAGTTATTAGTGTACACATTAGCTCACATTTAGCAAATCTAGGTGCAGTTTGCCTACGGAGTGTGGCACTCCCTCCGCTGCTCTGACAGAGTGCACTTGTTTTTTGTGGTGTAGCTTTAACATGGAGCGTGCAACACATTTCTGTCGGACTCTGCACAATAAATGTGGCGCACGGTCAGACTGTGCACTTGAATGCTACTTTAGGTGCAGAAAGTTATAGTATAGCCGCAACACAAATAAGTCGTGTCTGACACATATATTGTGCGTACACTTATTACGCACTAGAAAGAATGTGCGAAAAAAGAAAAAGTTAACTACAAAATGCTGTAACACGAAGGAGTTAATGCCATTCTCCTGGGCCCATCCTTCTCTGATGGCAGGGGCGTGTTGGTGTACCAACAAAACAGCAGTAACAGGGGCCCGCTGCCCACAATGTAATGAGACCACCTCTGGTCTGCTGTGCTGACCATGTCCGCCCACACTGACAGCCATAAGCCCGCCTGCACATGTAGACAGCCGTATGACCTCCTTCCAGCAAGCCGCCTATCAGACCACCCACCCAACTGCCTGTCAGCACAACCAGCCGACCAACTGCACGCACAGCCAGCCTCCCGACCGCACAACGAAAGATGACATTTTAACCCCTGAAAATCTTACTCATACAGTTATTCCAAATTTATAGGGTTTCCTTTAAAAACATTTTCCTTCCTTTGCATAATGGAAAAACCCTTTTTTGTATTGCCACCTTCCAAGTACCATAACTTTTGTGGCTGTGTGAGAGCTTATTGTTTGTGAAAAGACCATTAGATTTTTTTTTCATTAGGGGTTCATAAAGTGTTTTGATTATGATTTATATAATTTTTTATGTGATGGATGATTAAAAAATGTTAATTTGGCAATAGTTTTTTATTTATTTTTAAGATTTTTATCAGGATAAATACAATTGTTGATTTGAAGCCTGGGTTGGTACGGATGTGGAGATACAAAATGTGAAAGATTTTATTCTTTTTAAAGGGGTGGGCATTTTTTTTGTGAGTGTGTTTATTAAAATTTCTTTTTTTTCTTTCCATTTTTTTAAAGTGATATTTTAACAAACTACAAATATATACAATAATAAACTTCTATAGTATTACAAACATTTTAGCTAAACAATACAATACATCAATATCAACACTGTATTACAAAATTACATTAAAACAGTTCCACCCCTTCCCCTTTGAAAAAAAAGACCATCCCAGAACAGAAAAAGAGAAGTAAAAAAGGAGATCTACAATCTCCCAACACTACCCTCACTTGTGATCGAGATTTCTTCCCACTTTTTCTTATTTCCTCTTATACCATAGATCCCTTTCTCGTATTTTTTAATTTTTTAAGCCAACAGTAACAATTCATGAGTAGAAGGAGTACCTCAATTTTACGCCAAAACTAGCTTTGCTAGAAACAATATTTTAAGCAACACAGCTTTTTCATGAGTATCCAAGTCCACAATCCCCAAAATTATTTCTTTAAAGGGGTTGATAAAAAAAATCCATGGGGGGGAAGAAATGGGCAAAGTAAAAAAAAATAAACACCTCTGCGGTCTCTACCGTCATCCAGCATTGTGATCTCTCCATGTCCGTGTCCTCTGTCAACAAACAGGGGCACGGAAGCAGAGATGCATACAGCTTCCGGCCGGCCAGGGTAGCCGGCCTCGCCCACCTGTCCCTATTCTCATGGCGTGGGCTGGAAGCTGAACGCAGCTTGGCTTCTGTGCCCCTATTTGTTTATATGTGCACTATGCACAAGAGGTGGACCAGCACTGCCCAACAATAACCACTGATCAAAACATGCCAAAATATGTAATCAAAAGCCACAAAAAGAACAGAGGCATGAAAAATAGATCAAGCATCTATTGATCTATTTTTCATGCCTCTGTTCTTTTTGTGGCTCCTGTTTGTTTGTATGTGGCATGGACTGAATAAATCGCAGGGCTTGACGCCGGGAGGGATCGCGAGGTAGGTGCATGGTTTTTTTTTTACCCACTCCATCTCTGCCACCTAAGGGTTTTTTATATACCTTCGGAAAACCACTTTTATTGTCCATGATAACATAATCCCAAAATATTCTTCGATAGAAGTCAGAATTTGGTCCCAATATTCTCTAAACTTTGGGCAGAACCAAATAACATGCATAAAGTTTGCCACCCTCCTGGGCACATTGCCAACAATTGGAATTTGAGCAAAGTTTCCCTTAAATAACATTAATGGGATCCAGTATGGTTGATATACAATATTAAATTGGACCATCCTGTGGTTCCAACATTCCAATCCCATTTTTATATAACAACAACAAGACTAATCCTCCTCAGGGAGAGTACTCAAAAGCTTCTCCCATCTCCTCCTAGCTGGAAAAGGATCACTTCTGAACTCTATACTATATATAACATGAGATAATTCTACATGGGACCTGTAGTTGAGTTATCAAGTCTAGACATTTATGTGATTTTAGCTGGAACCTCTTTTTGTCCCTGATTGAAGAGGCGGCATGAAATAGTTGAAGAAATCAAAATTGTGCAAAATCCAAACTTTCTTAATTTCCTCAAACATATCCAATTAACCATTATTTGTTATTTGAATGTGTTTCTCATATTATAGCAACAGTTATTTAATATCAATTCCCTGCTTTCTAAAAAAGCAAAAATAGAATTCTCATAACCTTTGCTATGTCTAAGTGCGAAAAAACATGACAGTCCTTCTTTTGTGCCACTAGTGCTAATTGCGATGATATTAAATACAAAAAAAATCTGGTATTCTCTACTGGACTGTGCAAATAATTAAGTTTTAAAAATGCTTTCTTTTTCCCCCAAACAAAATCCCCCAACATTGCTTCAATAAATGTCCAACCCGTTATCCATACTGGACATACATTCAGTGGATACAGTAACTGAGGAAGTATAATCATCTTTGCTATTCTATCCACTTTCGAAAATTGCATTTTTACCCAACAAGCAATCTTCTGTCGAATTGCTGCTATCACAGGGAGCAAATTTAATTCAGTATATGTACTTAAATCAGCTGCTACTTGAATACCTAAATAAGAAAAGAAATCATTTTTGTTTAGAATTTTGAGTTGTCATAGAGACTGTAAACAATCCTTATTGACAGGAAACAAGACCAATCTCTGCGAACCGATCATTAAACCGGAAAAGGTTCCAAAACTTTCAATTAACTGAATAATTTCTGGTACCACCTCCCTTGGATTTTGGATGATAAGTAAGATTTCATACGTGTACAGAGATATTTTTAATGGGTTGTCCGAAACTTTCCAAAAACACAAAGGTGGCCGGGAGGCGGCTACTTAAAAACATAAACATGTACTTACCTCCCGGCGCCCTCTGGGTGTCCCATGCTGCTATCGCCCCATTCCGTGCCCCAGGTAAACAAACATGGCCACAGAAGCAGAGCTGCATTCATCTTCCGGCTGGACCCGACACCCATCCATCCCACACATACAATGATGTGAATAGGAACGGGTGGGAGTGACCAGTCACCAGTGGCCAGGTGAATGCAGTGCTGCGTCTGCGGCCGTGTTTGATTACATGGGGCATGGACCGGAGCATTAGCAGCGCAGGACCCCCAGAGGGCCACATTTAGTTTTTTGGAAAGTCTTTGGACAACCCCTTTAACCCTTGCCCCCCCCTTTCCCGCAGCCACGCACCCACGAGCCTCCTTAACCAATAGGGCCTCTATGAATACCGCCACTCCAACCTTTCAAAGGTTTTAACAGCATCCAATAACAGGATGGAGTGATCGGTACCCTCTCCAAACTGTATATCAGTAAGCAACCTAAACAAGTTAAAGTTTGTAACCCTTGCTGGGGTAAACCTGTTCTGATCCAAGTGAATAATTCTACATATATCCCTCTTAAAGAAAATCTACCATTTGATTTGATGCATTATGAAGCAAACATACCTTGAGAATGCTGTAGCTACACTGATTCAGGATCATATCTTGTTTAATCCCTGAGCTGAGTGGTTTTGCTGAAAAGACAATTATAAAATTCAGGACTTTGGGAAAGGTGGATGCCTACATAAACACATTACACACGGGGCTTCCTGAACTGTGCAGACAGAACTAATCAACTTAAGCTGGATCACTCATATACAGCAGCTGGGGGATGGTGCAGTGATTGATTACTTCTGGCTCTCAGGGATAACATAATAATTACATCATTCCCCGGTGCAGTGCATAACTAATGTGAGAGGAGAAGTACTAAGCTAGGCAAAGTAGAGAGAGAGTTTCATTAACATAAATTTATAATTGATTTTTCAGCAAAATCACTCAGCACAGTGATTAAACAAAGTATTTTTCTGCATTAGTATTGCTACAGCATTCTCAAGGTATGTTTGCTTCATAATGCATCAAATCAAATGGTAGGTTTCCTTTAAGTCTGTTGGCTAATATCTTGGCAAATATTTTTACGTCTGTGTTCAACAACAGAATTAGTCCATATGAACCTTTATCCTAGCATAGTTAGTTTTTTAACTTTTTTTCACGTGAGATCATTTGATCTCTTATAAAATACACTGCACTACAGTGCATTATATTTATTCAAACAGGCATCTAATTAGCCAGGCCTCGATCCGGGCCTAATAGGTCACTGTCACAGGCAGCCCTGGGGTCCTTTACTGGACCATGGGCTGCCATGTAACACCATTGACACCCAGCGATGGGCGCTCCCTCTGCAGCCACTTAGACATTGCAGTACATGTTTGACAACGATGTCTAAGGGGTTAAACACTGGGGATGGGAGCTTTTCTGATCTCGGGTGTTAGTGCACTAGCAGGAGGCTAGTTTAGTAGCTTAGTGTTACCTACTAAAAATGCTTAGGATGCAGTCATACGTGGCATTTGCACTGGGTTTACAAATGCAACACACGCTCCTGGGGGCAGGCCTCAGCCAAATTGCATATACATTTCCATTGAAACACATGCGATAGGTAACCTGTGTCTTCCATTTAAACAGTCCTGTTTTATGTCTGCAAGCTGGTGGAGCAAGAAATTCAACACTTACAGCCCACTGGTGTTTTTGTAAGAGTGGAACACACTGGGTGGCACCAGCAGCCTCAGAAAACTGACGATTTTGAAGTCTACAGAGCTTATTGTAGATGCCAGTCCAGGAGGGCATGGTGGAATCCTTACTTAGGTCTCCGACACTGGAAGCATTTCTACAATCTCTTATGCAAGCAAAGCCTTGTCAGAGACAGAACAGTGCTATTCACAAACTGAGAGAAGTTCTGGCCATTTTCATCATTTGGTTGTCAATTCACAGTGTCAAGTGATCACAGACCACTTCAATATTCAATAAACATTCCTCCAAACCTTCCCCCCTAGAATTCAATGCTGGGTAGTCTGGCTACAAAACTACAATTTTTCCCCTAGATACAGGGTAGGAGATGGAAACCCAGAAGATTAATTTTCAAGACACTCATCACCCAGGAAATTTTCTAAAGAGGCTACTGGGGTGTGGAGTAGCTGGAGCTGAGACTACACGGTGCGGCTACTCCATGCCCCAGTAACCTCTTTGATCCTCCTTCCCAGATATCGTCAGCGCGCAGCTACAAGGAGCTGCATGCACTCGTCTATCCTTACATATTTTAGATGCACCTACCACCGCATCTACCTTAATAGGTAGATCCGTAGTGGTAGGTTTCCTTTAAAGCATTCACTTTCTGTGTCAGACTCAAACTTGTTTAAGACAAGGAGAAGCATGGAATAAAGTTGTCTCTGAGTCTGCAGTCCAGTGATTCAGTGGAGAGGTTGCAGGCTGGTATTATTTGGCTGTGGAAGCCCAAAAACAATGGACAGTGATACCACAGAAATGTCAGCTACTGCTTCTTTATTGTTGCAAAAAAGTGTCATTGCTCTACTCCTATTAATATATAATTAATCACGGAACAATCTCACCAAATTCATGCCCCGGAAGAAGCCTGAAGAGGCAAAACCTAGGTCGGGGCAAGGGGCGATTTAAACTTTGATGTGCTCGATTTTAACGTTGGTTTGTGAGGATAAATGATTGTTTTCCCTATACCTTGGTGATGATCTCGGCATGATCTATTCGCAATTTTCAGTGTAGGATTTCCAGGGGACCTCAGACACGGAGGCGGAGCTGGGTCTGTGGTGGAGTCCAACATAGGAAGCGGAGAAAGGAACAAAAAAGGGGACTGAGGAAAACTTCCATTTTCGAGTTCAAAGGAATTTGGTGAGATTGTTCTGTGGAACAGTGATTAATGATATATTAATAGGAGCAGAGCACTGCATTTTGGAATTTGTGGATTTTGGCTATTGTGGGAGCATGCCGAGTCAGTGGCTCCTCCGATTTTTAACTCCAACCTCCTGGGTTTCGACTTTGATAAGAAAATTACAATGTATTCTTATTGTACCTCACTAGTTATTTTACTTACCTGCACCTCTCCTAGTGGTGGGTCTAGAGGTAATGGTAAGGGTGTTAGTGTTTGAAAAAAAGCCCTGGCCTCATTAATGGGAGCTTTCTGTCAGATAATAATAATAATAATCTTTGGGGGGCGTGGTCAGCGCGCAACATGGAAGGACGCACTTGAGCGGAGCTCCGTGCCAGCGGCCGAAACTCTGACATTAATCCTGACTTCCAGACGCTCAACATACCTCCTAATAACAGCAAAAGCATCCCGGACTGCCACCGACCCGGTAGGATGCACAAAACCCGCAATTCATCCGCGGCAGATAAGCTAAAGGCCTTTGCCAGATCAGACAGTAATGGCGCCGGCCAGTCGACCTCGGCACGAGCCTTATCACACGCTCCCGCGCAAACTGGTAAAGATCAGTCTTCACAATCAGAGGAAGCGGAGGGTGAACCCACACTCCGTGAAGTGTCCCAACAATTACTGGCGGCCATTCAAGAATCCACCACCTCTCTTACCTGCAAAATAGATGAGGTCAAGGTAGATGTAGGCCTTCTCCGCCACGATATGCAGAAATTGAGAGATAGAGTCCGGGAGACGGAAGACCGCATCTCTCAAATAGAGGACAGAAATGCTCTACGCCCAGACCAACTACGCACGTTAGAGCGAGCGGCTCAACAGTGGTCTCAACGGGCAGATGACCTGGAGAACCGCCTCCGTAGAAACAACCTGCGGATACTGGGCCTGCCGGAGAAAGCCGAGGGCCGCGACCCTGTAGCATTTATGGAGGTATGGCTCAGAGAAATTCTCCCGGAGGCGACTCTGTCCCCAATCTATGCTATAGAGCGTGCGCATCGGGTTCCAGCAAAACCTCCACCACCGGGCTCCCGGCCGAGACCCATGCTAGCTCGACTCATCAGTAGTAAAGACCGAGACTTGATTTTACAGGCGGCCCGGAAAAAGGGCACCATCGTTTACCAGAATGCCACCATTTCTATCTTCCCGGACTTTTCCGCGGCACTTCAGAAAATGAGAGCTTCCTTCATAGGTGTCAAAACCCGCCTAAGAGAAATGCAAATCTCCTACAGTATGATTTTCCCGTCAAGGCTCCGAGTGATCTATGCGGAGAAGTCTCACTTCTTTGATATCCCGACTGAAGCCGAGGCCTGGCTGGACTCTCTGCGCAGATCTCCGCGTCGCTGATCTACTGATCCGGATATACCTACCGAGCCATGTTATCGCTGACAGACCACAGTGAGAGTGAACTTTACAGTTTACACTGATATCCTTTATTGCTGTTATAATACTGCAGGTTTTTTACCCTGTTCTTGTGTACATTCATAATGCAAATGTCGGGGCGACCCCCCCCCTTCAGGGGGTTTTTCATATTTCAATGCTGTTAAAGAACAGGTCACTATTATGTTTACTATATTTACATGCTTAACTTTCACTTCGAGGCTTTTTCGCCAGTTTGAGTTACCTGTCATAAGATGTTTTTGCAGAGTTCTAGGTCAACGGATTGTGGCGCAATAGTCTGTTGTTCTTGAGACCTTAGCACAGACTACCCCCGTTGTATACTCTATAGGTGGATCCGGCCTCCTCCCGCGCCACGTATTTGTCGCAGGGCGCGGAAGGAGCCTGAGCCACAGGCAAACTGAAGCTAGTGGGCCCACTGTCTACTTTGCTTCCATTTCCCCAACAGTTACCCCCCACCTTTTACTTTTTGATCTTTTATGTGGAGGATAAGTTCCCCCCTTGGTGCCGATACACCATTATAACGTTTTAACATGTCTCTCCGTGTCCTTTCCTGGAACGTACGGGGCCTGGGCAGCCCAGATAAACGTAATGCAGTCTTTGCCTATGCACGAAGGCACTCACCTCATATAATCTGCTTACAATAGACGCACCTCACGCCACAATCCGAAAGACATCTTAATAAGCCATGGCTGCAATGGTCATTACACTCTACCCACAACTCCCACTCTAGAGGAGTGTCGCTACTCATACATAAATCGGTTAGGGATCCCGAAGGGCGATACGTGTTTGTGGTTGCATGGATTGATTGTAAGCAATATGTACTGTTAGGACTGTATGTCCCCCCCGTGGAGTCCCTGTCTGTGTTATATGAGGCAGCACATTTTGCAGCTTCGTATCCTCATGCGATGGTACTCTGTATGGGGGATTTCAATACTTTGCTAGATCCCATAATAGATAAGTTTCATGAAGCAAATGTTTTACCCCAACCTCAACATTGCTCCCCTCTGGCAGCCTTGCTAAGGGAAATGGGATGGTTAGACCTATGGCGATCACGTCATCCCACAACTAGAGAATACACTTGCCATAACACTGGGAGAAACACTCTCTCTCGCATAGACTACCTTTGTGGGAATCCGAGCACCAATTCAGTCCTCTACTCCATCATACATCTCCCCAGGGCCCTTTCAGACCATTCTCCCATCCTGGCCGAATTCAGACAGGGGTCCCCCTCAACTCCTGTGGGTTTCCGCAAGATACACCCATTCTGGTTGTCCTTAATCACGAAAGGGGACACGGTGCCTACCCTCTTACAGGCCTTTATAGCTCCCAATTTTGGAGAACCCCCCGCTAACTGTCACTGGGAAACCCTCAAAGCCTACCTCCGGGGGTGCCTCCAATCTTCCATTAAACACGTCAAGAGGATAACTGCCCAGCAAGAATCTGACCTAGCCTCCCTTACTTCCCAACTAGAAGCCACATTTATAGCGCACCCCACAGATGATAATAGATCGGCCTGGTTACAAACGGGCAGGCAGTACCTGCACTGTCTCTATGACAAACAAAAGAGACGCTCATTTTTTGCAAAGCCGAGGTACTTCGAGCTGGGCAACCAGTCTAGTGCACTCCTAGCACATTTAATACACCAAATTAACTCCTCCCCGGCAATCTTGAAAATACGGTCGCAAGACTGTACTGAGCAAGTTGATAACAATGACATTCTTCAAACTTTTACCAATTTTTATCAAACCCTATATAACTCCACATACGCAAAGACTTCGCAGGACATAGATGGATATCTGTCAGACCTAAACTTTCCTACCCTGTCCGACACACAAAGAGATAGCTTAGATGCCCCCATTACATTAGAGGAGCTGCAGGAGGCTCTGGGGGATATGGCGTGCGGGAAGGCGGCCGGCCCGGATGGGTTCCCAATTGAAATTTACACCCAATATCAAGATCACCTTCTACCCGCCCTAACATCGGCGCATACGAATAATTCTCTTCCCCCTTCATTTTACGATGCCACTATAGTGGTGATCCTGAAACCGGACAAAGATCCCCTTGAGTGTGGGTCTTACAGACCCATATCTCTTTTAAACTCTGATTATAAGCTGCTCACAAAAGTACTGGCCCGGCGACTAAATACAGTAATCACAAGTTTGATCCACTCGGACCAATCCGGTTTTATTCCGGGCCGTAACACTTCTAATAATTTGAAAAGGGCACAGATAATAATGCAGATAGGGGAGGCGACTGAGAAGGACTGGGCCCTGGCCTCGCTAGATGCGGCCAAGGCCTTCGATTCTATTGAATGGCCCTTCCTGATTTCAATTTTGGGGAGATTTGGTATAGGCCCGGTTTTTACTAAATGGGTCTCCTTACTATACGCGGCCCCTCGTGCAGCAGTAGCGTTAAATGGACAATGCTCTTCCTACTTTCCCCTCAAGCGAGGCACACGACAGGGCTGCCCCCTGTCCCCCCTCCTGTTCGATCTGGCTATCGAACCGTTGGCCATGCGTATTAGAGCGGACCCACTCTACAAGGGAGTTAAAATTTCTGAATCAGAGGATCGCTTAGCTCTGTATGCTGACGACCTACTGTTATTTCTCTCCGACCCTGAACTTTCACTCCCCAGAGCCATTCAAATAATCGACACCTTTGGTTCCTACTCCGGCCTCACGATTAACTGGGGCAAGTCCCACCTCATGTATTTGAACCCATCTAGGCCTAATGCAAACCAAGTGTTATGCAATATGAAACCCACTGACAACTTTCGGTATTTAGGCATAACCCTTACAAGATCTCCTACAGATATATTAGCGGCCAATATAGATCCCCTATTGCCACTTTTCAAAGAAAAATGTAAAACATGGTCCTCACTTCCACTATCCACACCCGGTAGGATAAATCTAATCAAGATGGTTGTTCAGCCGAAGTGCCTCTACGTTCTTCAGAATATTTTTGTTCCCATACCACGTGCCTTTTTCGAAGCGCTTGACTCTCTATTCATATCATTTATATGGGGCTCCTAACGCTCTAAGCTACAATTAGCGAAACTGCAGCGCCCAAAAGACCTGGCGGGTATGGCCCTACCAAACATTTACTTGTACTACCTCTCAGGCCAGTTGAAATACTTAAGAGAATGGTTAGCCCCTACATTACCCAATAACCCGGAATCCTACTTGGCTTCTTACCTGAACATGTCTTCCCTCTGGCAGATCCTACAGGGTAACTCTACACATAGGGGCAGATTACTGCCCATACACTTAATCGCTAGGAAAGTATGGCAAGCAGCAAAAAGGGTCTCACCACCCCCAGGTATTATGGCTGAGGCACCACTGTGGGACAATCCCACCTTACCCCAACTGACCCAATTGCAAGAAACACACATTTGGAAAACATCTGGAGTGCTCACAGTAGCAGACCTATACGAAAACAATATCCTAATGTCTTTCGAACAACTTAAAGGTAAGCATGACATCCCAAACAACCGGTTCTATAATTACCTTCAACTAAGACACGCCCTCTCAGCACAATTCCCTGACCCTCACCTCCCCATCTCAAATTACCCACTCATTGGAGTTATACGGTCACAAGGCCCAGGGGGACTGGTCTCCATGATTTACTCCCATCTCATTCGCAGTAGAGCAGAGGCGACACCTCTCCCGGCAATTTCCAGATGGAAAGAACTGATACCCACATTAGATGATGACACTGTGACAGATATTTTGTGTTCCCACTTACAAGTTTCACCAGCTGTGAACAATAAAATGATCCAATTACACATCATCCACCAGAGTTACCTTACCCCTTTAAGACTTGCTAAGATGCGCCGCATCCCTTCTCCGGAATGTCACAGGTGCCGATTTACCCCTGCTGCATTCTGGCACATGATTTGGGATTGCCCTGTGCTACAGTTGTTCTGGTCAGAGGTGATTTCCCTGCTCTCTTCTATCCTACAACTCCCAGTCCCTCTGCGGCCGGAAATATGCCTGTTTGCACTTTTAGACGAGGAACTGTGGCCGAAATATGTCAAAGTCTTTCTGACATCTACCCTCTTCCTAGCAAGGAAAGCAATAGTTCTTAGATGGATGGACCCAAGACCTCCCACAGTGGATATGTGGAAGGGTCTCGTCAATAATGTGATTCCGTACGAGAAAGTAGTTTATAAAAATAGGAAATGCCCAGATAAATTCCACAAAATTTGGGATGGGTGGTGTACATCCAACCTAACTTCCTACAATTCCAATGACCTATCTGCTGCTCTCCAGGCCCTAGATTAACCCCCCCTGCACCAAGGAGAACCCTCCCTTTTGTATAGTGTGTATAGTTTTATGTTTTTGTTTTATCAGACTGTTCCCTCCACAGGGTCATTTGTTAGAGTTACAAACCTCTTTCTGAAGTATGCAATTGACAAACCTGTCTGTATAATGTATAATGTCTTTGTATAACTGGACTTATGATCCTCCATTGTACTAATGTACGACTTTTATGCTGTCAACAACTTGTCAACATGCCTTGCTGTAGTACTTCTACTTGTGATCCATTGTTACAATAAAACTGAGTTTAAAAAAAAAATAATAATAATCTTTATTTATACAGCGCCATCAAATTCCGTAGCGCTTTCCAAATCATAGGGGACATATACAAATATAATATTACATTACAAAGAACAAACAGTCATATGGAACAATGTGGGACACAAGAGCTTACAGACTATGAGGATGAGGGTGTTGACACAAGAGGTTGTAGAGTGGTCCAGCCATTCTTTATGAGGGAACAATATAAAATAATTTAATAAATAATTTAAAAAATAAAAATTCTGCTGCTTAAACCAGCCATCAACCGCCATCTTATTTACAGGGTCCAAGGTGAAATAGACTGCAGAGAATCCTGGAACTTGGTATATATCTGCAGTTTGCCAGATAACAGGACATAGGATGGATTAGTAAAGGGACAGTTGACGTTTCATGCAGTAAGTGAGTGTTATAGGCTTGCCTAAAGAGATGGGTTTAAAGAGCACGTTTGAAGCTTTGGAAGGTGGGTATTAGTCTGAGAGTCCGGGGAAGGGCATTCCAGAGAATTGGAGAAACTCGGGAGAAGTCCTGGAGATGTGCATGAGAGGTTCGAATTAAGGTGGCGATCACTGGCAGATCGAAGAGCCCAAGAAGGGGGATAGACTGATAGATAGCACCATTACTAAGGGGAAAATAACTGAAAGTTTAAAAAACACAATATTCATTTTTTTTTGTAAAGGAAAACTCCCAACACACCTTGTTTAACCATTTTATTATGACACCAGAATTTAGTTGAAGGCAGAATGTAAAAGGAGCTGCTGGAAACACTTTTACTTTTCATTATTGAAGAAGTAAATGCACCCTCTGCATCTGTAGCTGAACCTGGGGTAGAGCAATGGAATAATGCTGTATGTATGTTTATAACATTGTTTGGTAAAAGTTACTACTTATTAAAAATACTTAAATTAGAAAAACTTAAGTCAATTTTTGGCAAATTTTAGATATTTAATTATTAAAACTATGGTATCAAGATAAAGTCTCACATGTCTTGAAAAAAACACAGTAGAATTTGTTATGATATGTAATACTTTTCCAGAGATATTATCATTTAAATAAGTGCATAGTAGAATGTCAAAATTTGATATGGTCTGTCCGGCACCAATGACCATTGGTCCTGAAGGGGTTAAAAAATACAGGTGGTCAATAAAGTCCACTGAATCTTGTGTAGCCAGTGACATACTAACCCCAACCCTGCTAACCTCACTAATCATGTCCCTGCTAACTGTATCACTGTTAACTATTTTACTGCTAACCCTGTGGCACTAACCAAAGCCATGGTAAACCCTAACCCTGTCAATACTTTACCTGCTGACCCATTGACACTAAACACAGCCCTGTTAAGCCCACTAACCATAGCCAAGTCACCATTAACTTTTTAACTCTTTCCGTGCTATCCTTATGGCTCTTACCCAAGCCTTGCTTAGTCTCAAAGGCCACCCTCACATCCCCATGCCAGGCCCCCCTTCTTCGGAAACCAGCCCCCGGAAACCTAGGCCCTGTGTCAGGACTTGAACCAGTGGACTCTACTGTCCTAGGCTGCAGCTCTACCAACTGAGCTATGCAACTCTCTGCACAACTCCAGTGCTGATCCTTGGCCTAGTTCTTGATCTTCCAGTTCCTAGTTCCTGTTTCCCTGGCTTTGCTCAACCCCTTCCTTGATTGGACTTCCTATTTAAACCCAGCCTTGCTTATATATTCCTGTAGTCTAGCTTGTCTCCTTCTCTCCTGCGATTGACTTCTCTATTGTGCAATGACCACCTGCTTCCTCCTGACTATGATACCTGCCTACTTCCTCAAAACTGACACTGATCTTCTGTTCTACGACCCCCGGCTTACTCATGACTATGCTACCTGCCTGCTCCTCTGTACTGCTGAGCCTCTCCTGTGTGATGAACTCTGGCCTCACCGACTATGATTCCTGCCCGCAATAACGCAAGTAAGTTGCAACACTTAGACTCCAAAACCAGACCTATATTGTTACACCCTGCTTATTATATTGCAAAAAACTCCCCCACACACCTACTTCACCCCCACTACCCTTACCTTGTTTGTAGAGCTGGTGCCGTCTCAGTGGACAACCCACAAAAGTGTCTATGGTGATGAACACTGAAATTCTGGTCAAGACGACTCAAGATAAGTACTAAGAAAAATAGACTTTTCTACTGAAGCTTCTATTGTTGTTTGTCCAAGATATCTGCTGGTTCATTTTTGAGAAATCACATAAAGAACAGGTAGCTGTCTCTAACATGTGGATACACCAAGCAGCAGTCCAAGTCAAGGAGTCACTGATGAAAAGACGCCCACATGAAGGTGAATAAAGATATATGTACCGTTAACTGATGCAATTTCTCAAAAATTAGCCAGCAGATTTCTTAGTCAAATACATGTTTATGTTGTGTACAATGCGACCTGCAGCAGTTGCCATTAAATCCTCACTACTCACATACTTTATACTATGAAAAATTTTCTAAACTGAGGCAAAGGCAAAGACTGCATTCAGAAAGGGTTCTGGGTATGAAGATGGTAATGATCATGTTTAGTCTACTGATTTGTTTAAGATCTCAGAGAAAAAAGACAACAAATCCATCTTTTGCTTCATTAGCGCTGACTTCCCAATTTCTCAAGACTAGTTTCCCAAATCCTAAACTGACACTGCTCATATCCATAAAATATTATCCTGCTGTTTACTGCATATATATATTACTCCTTACAATCACTTACATACACAATGGGGAAGATGTATCAATCATTCTATGCCAGAATACTGGCTTGTCCGAAAGGGGGTGTGGCCTCTGTCAAAGCTGCTTCATCTCACATAAAAGCGCCGAAAATTCTTAATGTGAGCCACACTGTCCGCCATTTTCAGACTCAGCATTCATTTCACATAACCTGCCTAGTGATTCTTTTCTTAGTTCCACTAGTGCTTAAAAGTATGGTTGAGTATTAATTATAACAAAGAATGGCACATCTCTAGAGACAAAAAGCTTAGCGAGCGCTAGCATTGCCTAGGGGAAGGTGTTCAGTGGAGCACCTGGACATTTTGTTTGTAGGAAGACATCCATTAGTGCAACATTTCTTTGTGTGAAGGCAGCCAATGGTTCTACATTGCTTGCTTACATCCAATAGCGTTGCATTTCCGGGGTCAAACAACCCAATAGTATTGCCCGCTTGTGTACTTACACGCCCTATGCAAAGTGCCTTATGATTTCCTATATAAGGAAGTTACTGCTAAAAATAAACTAGAAGAGAGTTCAACCACGACTCTGTGTAGTCTTTGCATACTGGCTTCTCCCAGCGCTATTTTCTTTTAACTATCTAATTTGTAAATTACCTTACAACTGGGATGGGGACCGGTAAAGCCTTGTGTATCCAAAGACCCATATGGTCATCTTAAACAGAGCCAGAAAAATTAATTAAAAACATTTTTTTTAAATATTGTGACACAGCAAACTAGTATCACAACTACTCCCAGGCACCTCACAAATACATTATATACAGGTGTCATCCGCTTCACTACTTAGGCACACAAACACACAGACAACCCTCCCAGCTATTGCTCCCCATTTGACTGCTTATGTTCCAATTATACCCAACCATCATTCAGGATTGTTATGCATGTGAAATTACAGTATATGGGTCTATCATATTTGCACCTCTATACCGTACTATAGGAGTTGTGCCAGGAGGAGTGAAAGGGAATGGATCTGTAGTGTCCTGTGCAGCAAACAGTGGGTTAAGATGGTTTTCACACTTGTGCTCGCATAACATAGTTGTCAGAGAAAGAGATCAGACACTGACGCAGTTCGCGCCCTGTATTCCAGGCTCACGTGTTTAGCTCTAACTTCCCCACAAACAGTGATGTAACTTTGTGGGTACCAGCTGAAGAAATGCCTGTTTTGAATCCTTGGATACTGTATTGCATTACTCATTCATTGTGTGAGGGAGAATATCTCTTAGTGGCGAGAAAATCATCAAGAGTCACAAAGCATCACAATCTGATATAATGTCACTGGGCATCTGAACTCTTTGCTGGTTGTCTTTACATAAAATGTGATGCTTTCTCCCAGAAATTGCCACCTTATTACTGTGGATGATGTTTGATTATTACAATGAAAAATTAGGACAATATAATATACTGAAAGATCCAAATATGCAGAAATTTCCCATCTTGTCTACATGAAAGCTAAATACTTCCAAGGGATGTAGCTGTAACATAGAAACCAGTGCCAAGGGTCCTAAAGATTCCGCTGCCATATAAGACCTCAGTATTATAAATAGCACAGGATAGAAGGGGGGCTTCTGTTCTTGGTTATGCACTGAAGCCCTGGAGCTTCAAGTAACGCCTCTGCACCTTCCTGCTAAGAATTTGTTCTTACAAGGATTCGAGAGGCTTCCCCCTCTGCCACATAATATTAAGAAATCTCTTTTTTTTACTGCCACATCTTCTGTGTCACTCTTGTCGGGAGCATTCAGTTTATCATAGGAAAAGATATTGTCTCCACTGCAATTGTCCTAGAAATGCTTTAACTGTGGTGTGAACGCAGAATACTGAGAGGCTGCTGCCTATATATAGCTTTGCATTCTCCAGCTGTTAGACCTCCAGAGACTGCAAAGAAAATAGGGAAGCAAATAAGTGTAATGTGCTTTTCCAACAAGGAGAATTAGTTAGAGCTCTCACATTTTACTATATTCCCTGAAAACTGTTAACAAATCTAAAGTGTGAAGTATCTGGTCTTTTAGGTTAAAATCATAACATATT